>JAPYZR010000240.1:0-36838 GCA_030522945.1 Trichopria nigra | reverse complement strand
TTTTTTTTAATTTTAAGCGCGAAATTCGTGAGCGAAACACCTCGTGCGTGAAATGTCGCAGACATTTGTGTGATGTTCAGTCTGCAGTAAAATAAGTGTTAAACGCCGACGTAAACAACCCCTTGGTTCTGCGACTATTCATTCACTTTTATGGTAAATCATAATATTATTTGTATTATCGTAGTATGAATTATATATTATCGTTATGTAATTCGTGTAATTAGCGTGATAACATTTGCTGATTAGTGACAGTTTTATGGATTTGATTTGTGATTGCAACATCAAAACGTCATTCGTCACATAAACAAAGTGTAATAATATAAGGGAAAGACGTAATGTTACATGTTGATGTTCTATATTTATAATTGATAATCTTGTCATGATGATAAAGAGTAGTGAACGAGTCCATAAAAGCAATAAAAGATTTTAGAATGCACAAATACGAAGTATGCATCCATGAAACAATTACAATCATAATAATAGTAATAATAATAATTTGTATTCTGTATCGTAATATGATCGGGGAAAAATTATGTTCAAACACATTATGGAAGATGAAAATATTGCAATAAAACTTAAAGTTATATACGACTCGGGGATGAAAATCTGAATTTTATATCAATATTGATGAATTCTAAAAATTGAAATGATATACATTATTTACATAAGATCTTTTATGAGAAAGTATACAGAATATTCTCCTTATTAGCAATATTACCTACAATAAATTTCTTTGAATGAAAAATTTACTTTTTTAAAACAGCAGTTGTAATTTTCTCATTAATATTAGGCTATGTTGATCAACATAGGGAACAGTGGATCAAAACACGTGATTTTTTCGTAAACATCGCTCTATATATGGTCTTAATTTCAATGTAAATGGAACAAATTACTTTTTTTTTTAAATCTTCGCAATTAAATTATCTATTGATCCCTCGAGGTCGGTTTTTAAAATTTGATTTATTTATATATATTTGTTTATAACAAAATATGATAACATGAACATTTTTAAGAAATTGAATCTTCTAACTTATATAAAAGGCCACAGAATGCATCAGAAATTATATGCTCAAATTATTTTGGAGTATTTTTAACGTATGAAAGTTTGTTCAATTATTGTTTTATTAATTAATTAATTAACTTTTAATAATTAAAAACATAAATAATTAAATAAATGTATGTATTAATTAAATAAAAATAGAAACATCAATTAAAAAACACAATTTATATTGTCTTTCTTACAATTTTTACTGTAAGTTTATAGGGTACATTTTTAAATTGTTTAAACTATTTATTGTTGTTAATTACAAATTTATTTTTAATATACACTTGCATATTTATATTTTGTCTTCATTAATAATATTAATAATAATAATTTGTTTTGAATAATTATTAAACATTTATTTTTATTTTGTCTACTGCAAACTTAAATATTGTTGGCATAATCATTTGCATAATTATAAAAAATAAACTAGGACTCTAGTTTCTACTCTAGTAATTCTAGTTCTAGAAATTTTTTAAGATAATTTTATAATTAACAATAATTGTTTTTTAATAATATAAACATGTATAAAATCATAAGCAAGATTCCAATTTTAAATCTTTATTAAACGTTTTTTAAAAAATGTAATAAATATAATATAAATTGTGCTTAATTGAAGTTCTATTTTCAATAAATTAGTTAATTTGTTATTTAATTAATTAAATAGTAATTAAACAAATTTTCTTAAGCTAAAAATACTATAAAACAATGTAAGTACAATTCTATATGCATTCTGAGACCGTTTACAAGTTGGAGGATTAAATTTCATAAAAATTCTCATTTTGTCGTAGTTTGTTATAAATAAATGAATATAAAAAAAAAATAAAATTTTTTAAATCGACCTCAAGGGATCGACCGGAAGATTTAAAATAAAATCGTTTAGAGGGTGACTTTGACAAAAGCAAATACGTTTCGCCCCACTACAATGTCATCTCTATTCAAAATGCAGTGTTTTTTTAATCTTTGAAAATAATGTCCCATTATGCAATATGTATATATATGTATATGTATATATATATACACTAACGATGTCACTTGCTTTTCTATAAAATTTAAATTAATCAAAAACAAAAATTAAGTTATTTAATTTTTGAGAACATAAAATATAGTTATCTACAATTATTTATGCAAAATGTTATGTTTTTCAAATTAATTGATGAATGTCCACATAATACAAAACGACGTATTTTATTCTAAGTGATTATATTACTTACATCATTAACAATATCATGCACAATGCTAAAATTAAATGAAAAATGTTTTTACTATTTCACAGGGTTCATGATGGATCCCCATGCATGTTTCAAAAAAAACTTAATAACAAAGTTTCGGAAGTTCTTTCGATGTATTACAAAGAAACGTGTTTTAACATTATTAAATGAAAATTATAGAAGAAAACTACTTCAATAAAAGTTTAATTTATATCCGGCAATTATATCTTATTTATAGACCATAGTTTGATTTTTTTAGTACATATGTAAAATTGAACATTTCCATGATATAAATTGTTTACTATTAATCTGTGATTCTAGTATGGTTGGCCAATAAGCAAATGAAATATCGATTTTTTTCATCCTATCTGTTGCAAAATAGACTAAAATATTTGGTCAAACATATTTAATTAAAAAGACATTTATATTTAATTAAAAAAAAGATTGTCCATTATTCTTTTGACGAGGCCACAGCAATAAATCGAAATAAGTTATTCGGAAGCTTGACTTTTGAACAACTGAAACTGCAGGTATACAGATACGAAATTCGTTCGCTGCACTTTCGAATAACCTACCGCGTAATTTCTCGCTCTAAACGTCATATAAAATCGTACAAACCCGAGAAAAATGTACGTCTCAATTACAGTCCGAGATATACGTGTTCTACCACGGCGTATTCTCGCAATCTATATTGTGCAACAGCGTGTACTCCGCATTATGAACGATGTCGTTTCTTTTCCGAGTGTATTGAATTGACGATATTTTTAACGTGGGCGTTTATCGATAATAAAAATCGAAAATAAATGATTAGGAGTTTATTGTTATGGAATTCCTTCAAACACGTGCCAAATATTAGATTCTTCGTTGAATAATTCTTGTTTGGACAGGACTTTCTTGGACCATACACGGATTTGGTTTTTTTGTATGATATTAAATGTTTTCGATTTCCAAACAAAACAATGTAGTAGGTTCAATCAATTAATACGAGGTACTTTTTCGTGTGTTCTATAATCGATCGCTTTTAAACGCTATCATTAATTATCTATGACTTCAACCATTGACATAATCTATTGACACGTAATAATGAGATTAAACTATTAGAATGCCCTGAGATTAAAATTTAACACTTTTACGATTGTGTGCACTTGACACAAGCATTAATTTCTCTTAAATCCTATACAAATATGTTTCCGCCATAGAGGAAAGGTTTGCTCATGTCAAATAAATCGTTTTTTAAATTAATATTTTTTTTTGTTTTAGGCAATATTGTTTCTGGCTTCATGGTTCTAGTTGACATCTCTAAATAAATTACTTATTCGAATGTGTATAGAATGCGTTTATTTGGATTTAAAAGTCCATCTGAAATAAGTTTGTCCTTGATTTAATTTTTTCAATTTATTAAAACAAAAATGATTACAAATGTCTTTTTATAACATCAATTAGTTATTTATTTCATTTAAGAAAATTTTATATTCAAAATGATATACATGCATTTTTCATTTGTTTCAGTTCTTATATATGTGTTTATATACATACATATAATGTATTTATATTATATATATTATACATACATCAATTATTTTATATACCATTATTTATACAAAATTTATTTACTTATTTAAATCATCACTTTTATTAGTTTGTAAAAAAAAATTAATAAATAACAAACAATAAAAAATATGTAAATGTTAAAATTCAAGTGTACTTATTGTGATCGGAGAGCGCATCTCGCGTATACTAAAGTAGCAATGCCCGATCAACGCGAGACACAATAAAAGCAACTTCGGGATTTATCGGAATCGCTTGATAAGGTGTTATCGGTATCGTTTTGAGAGACGTAAACTCGTGCTTCCGCGAATTGTCGACGTATTAATCGCGATTATGAGAGTGGAGAAAATAACGAGCCTTTTAATTAATTTTAACTGAAACTGAAAGAAAAATGAAAGGATAAAAACTATAATTGATTGCAGAATGTAAATATATACAGTAAATCAGATGTTATTGATGTTAAATCATTATGTAAGATATACGTACTCTGCTCGGATATCGTTACAAGTGGCGCTTGTAAACTGTTTTTTTTTTTTTTTAATTTCAACCAATCGTCTTGGAATAATAATTGTTTGTTGTTATTTATTTTATAAATAGAATGAAAAAAATTAATAAAAGTACGAAAAAGAAAGAATAGAATGAAAAAAGTAATAATAAAGTAAATGGAAATAAATATATAATACAATTTAAAAAAAAACGAAAAATTGTAATTACACAGAAAGATTATCTTAACGGTGTTTTTGAATACTTACAAAAAAACCTAAACTGAAACATTTTCAGAAAAGGTAGTTGCAATTAACGACCTGTTGATGGAGATTTATACCTCCACACTGGCAATAAATCAAAGAATTTATTTTTAGATTTTTTTTTTGTTTTAAAATGTAATACTAGGAAAAACATCCGTTATGTCTGTATAGTCATATATTTGTGGCATTTGCTTATTAGCATTAGAAAATCAGATTTTCATTTGGCGGAATGTCACCAATATTTCTTGTATATATATTAGATTTTTTGGAATTTTCATCATTTAATAATGATATCGCCAAAATAATGTAGTATAAAGTATTGCAATTTTTTAAAAGTAAATTTCGGATAATGATTTTTTGAAACCACATCGAATCACTATTTTTCAATGAAAATTTATTGAAACAGTTCCATCACAGACCAAAAACGAATTCATTTACAACGAAGTGAACTCAAATATATACATAAATATGCCCCAAAATGCATATACTTCAAAATATTCCAATTCATTTAAATTCAGATATAATTTGTGTAAATTAATTAATATCAATTGAAATGCATAAAGGACCGATTCTGTCCAGATTGTCAAAACTAATTACTAATTATCTAGACTGGACAACTATGTAGTTCCAATATCCGCAGGTAGACGCCTAATGTATTCTTTTCAGTCTATACATTCTAATACTTCTTCTGGTCAAGAAACTGATGAATTTGAAGAATTGAAATTTTTAATTCTTTTCAATTCTTTTTCATTTGATAGGATACTTTAAAATTTTTTAACAATGAATTGAAATGAATTCAGCAGAATAAAAAAACGAATTCAGTTACAACGAAGTAAATTCATATCTGTACGTCAACACATTGCAGTGCATTTAAATCCACGAGGAATATTTCTAAATTAAATTCTATACTTTTTAATGCATTTAAATCTCATAATGATGTGTCCAAAGTCAATTATATGTCTTTCAATCTATTAACATCTAAAATTCAATAATTTTTATTGTACGGAATTGTATTACTTTTGGATTAATATGAATTGAAATGCATAGAATTTAAATTATAAGTATTTTTATTTTATTTATTTATTAAAAACAATTAATTTTGGATTCAAATTTATTGAAAATGACAGAATGCACTTTATACCAATTATTTTTGAATTTTAATTCATTAGCAAATATTCAAGTATTGATATGAATTTGCATCGTTATGAATGAATTGTGTTTTAATTATATCGAATCCATTCCTATACGTTTTCGTTTACTCTGCGTTCTATACGACGAATAATTGTATGAGGAATTGCTACAATGTTTTTTTTCTATAATTATTTATGTAATTAAAGGTAAATAATCTACATATACATATGTATGTGTGTGTTTTTAAATCAATGATATGGCTCAACAAATAACAGGCATTAAAAATAATTAAACATATTGAACAAAATATTTGTTGAAAATTATGAGTTTATAAAAAACAAATAAACAAACAAAAGAAAATCGATCATTATATTTTTAATTTTTAAAACACATGGATCGTAGATAATCGGTTTCTTTTTCGGTGAGTCGAATGCGATTTGAAGTACCTGTATATAGTGGCCGTGACTCCACTTATTTTCTACGGTCACAGTGCACGGAATATCGCATCCGACACGCTAAAAGTAGCTCGAAAAATCGAATTTGTCGCACAGTGTGTGACAGAATTAATCCCTAAACGCGTAAAGTATAAATTTTGATTTACATATTAGGGTATAGTTCAAAAAGCCGAAAGACGACATTAAAATAAAAATGTCGAACAATTTACCAACAATATTAATTTTCCCATTATCTTTTAAAAATGAATAAATGAAAAAATGTAGAAATTTAATTTAAATAATGAATATTAACATTACACGAGACATTTATCTTTGACCGATAGAAATGGCAAGTGAATATATAACTCAAGTTTATGGTTTCAGTGATTTCGCCGTGGAAAAGTCAAAGAAGAAAATTCAAGGTCGTGCTCCTGTCAGTTTTCCCGCTTTATGAGTCAGCCGCGACAAAAGGTAAATAAACTATTGTGTTTTTCACGGTTAAATATCATTGGTTGTTCGTTACGCATACGACTTGAGCTCTTCGTAACGTCGCTTCGCTGCGACAAGGAATGCCAAGTTGGTATACTCTCAAATCGCGCGTGTTAGTCTGTATTGGAAACGATTCTGGGCTGAGTAATTCACAGGGAATTTCGTGTTTGACGTGGCAAGACCTATAGCTGCAGGTTGATTGGTCTTCCCGCACAATACGCCCGAGTTTACGTTGTAAAAAGAAAAAAAAACGGTGCCAGGCGGACGTATATACATTCTAGCGTACGAATGCTGTTGTGACTTCACGTATATGTCATCTGGTAATTATTACGATAATTGATGGCATTCACGTCTATATAACTGTACTTTCATGAATTTTTTTTGTCAGTGCAATTTTTTATTTATACACTGTGAGTATGTTATATTACAATATTGTATTATATGTTACACTTTCAATTTATTAATACATTTAGCATAATACAAAATTTACAGTTGCAACGCAAGATACATATTTATTATCTTTTAAATATTATTATATTTATTATTATTATATATAATATTATATATCATATAATACAAAGAATATCTATATATATAATTATATACAGGGTAGCCTAAAAAAATTTGTACATATATATATATATATATATATATATATATATATTAAAAACATATGAAAATATGTCTCGTAAAGATATTGTCACATTTTATAACAATCAGCATCATTATTATTTTTTCTTTTTTATGTAAATGTGACTAAAATTGATATGTACCATATTCCAAGGAGTGAAATAATGAGTTGGTCTTTCCTTTGGAATGAAATTGCCTGATGGGAAATACTATGTAATGATTTTTTAAGTACACTTGTAGATCGTCATTTGCAACCATTGGGTGAAGATTCTGTTTTTAGATTTGTTTGTTTTATTTCAGATTTATTTTTATTTTTATTAAGTCCCAAAATATCATGGATTTTAAATGATTTTTCTTTTTCATAATACCAGTGTCAAAAATATATCCGAACTAAAAATGTCAGTAAAGTAAAAGTTATAAACAATCGTTTGAAAAAATACGATTTTTTCGACTGAAAAATATTTTAGGTCTAACATTTTAGCATGGAACCGGGAATACACTTATCTTTTTTCATACAGAATAAATTACAGAGAACAATAAAAATGCTTAGAATTCTTCAATTTTTTAAAATATTTAAAAAATGCAAATGAAACATTTTTTTAACTGTCACAGAAATATCTGAAAAATAAGTATTCCTCGATGATCTCTAAGATATTTTCAATCTATTATACTATTGAAAAGAAAAAAATATGAGATTCAACATGGCAGTTCCCCAAAATGGTATCCTAAATGAAATTTATTTTGAAAAATTATGGATGCTGTCACTTAAAAAAAAAAAAACGAAGCTTTTTTTTAAAAAATGATATATATATATATATATATATGTGTGTGTGTGTGTGTGTGTGTGTGTGTGTGTGTGTGTGTGTGTGTGTGTATCAAGTTACGTATACTATATATAAATCGCTTAGAGTTAAGGAATTTGTACAAGTTTTAAATTTAATCTCATATACAAGGAACATCCGCGTTTCTAAACGGTGCGCAAGAATTTAAGTAGATGAAATCTAATGGAAGATCAAACGCGCGCATCACATGCATTAGCAATTTCCATGATTCGAGCAAGTGGAAAAAAATATACGCGAAGAATTGTAAACGAAGAATGTTGCTCGCAATGTTCCTTTTTCCGTGAGAACGTGTGTGTATATTATCACGGAACAATCATCACGTGCATTGAGTATCTTTAGCCTGTTGCATTAATATGCGAGAAAGCTCATTTGTCAGGATTCGCTTTTATTCGCTCGAAATCAACAATACACGATTAATGATTTAGTGAAATTTTCTAAAATAGTCATTAAGAATAGACTACAATTTTCAAATTTTATTAGATGTAATAAAATACGTTCGAAAATACGTACGTTCGAAAATACGTTCTTTACGCACGACTTTAAACTGCTCTTTTTTTTAATTTATTTATTTTTCTTTAATTTATTTTTTTTTTTTTTTTTTTTTTTGTTTAATGGAATATAAGTGGAGGTACTCTTTTACTATAGTCAATTTTCACTTTTTCTGAGTTAACAATTCACTTTATCTGGAGTGTAAATTCTCCGAATCACTCCAAAAAGAGTGAAATTTCATTCGAGAATGTTTGAAGTATGACTCTTTAAGAGTGAAAATTTATTTCTAAAGGGTGGATCAGTTTTTATTCTGTGAGAGTAAAATTTCACACTAAAAAATTAGAGCTTTATTTCTTTGAAATTTTCATAAAACATCCTTTACGACCTTTTATTTTTATGCCAAATATATTTATGCATACATTATTAATCAACGAAAAATGTCCGTTTACATACAATATTATGTACATTTTTTTAAACTTATGACATATTTGAAATTATTACAACAGTAAAAAAAGATCAATGTTTTAATGTGTTTAACGTAGTGTTATATATATATATATATATATATATATAGAGAGAGAGAGAGAGAGAGAGAGAGAGAGAGAGAGAGAATGGAACTATTTCAATTCGCCGCATTGTTTGCGTGATATCCGCATTAAAGGACCTTGGACTTTAAATTAATATATATATATATATAATGCTAGTCACCGGTGTAATTGATGCTTGAAAGATTCTAGTATATAATTACTATATATGCTTCTATATATTCAAAGTGCGCCAGAATCTAAAATCGATCTGGTCCCTTCACGAGGTACACTTTCCTCTAGCAAATTCTTTCCCGTTTTTTTTTTTTTTTTTTTTTTTTTTTTTTTTTTTTTTTTTTTTTTTTTTTTTTTTCTTTTTTTTTTTTTTTTTTTTGTATTATTGCTTAAAATTTATCAGTATCGGGACAATTTCCCGTGAAAGAGCTATCTTTTCTGTTTAAAACGAAGAAAAAAATTATTTTTATATAATTTCTGACCGAGATATTGAAGAATGAAAATAAAAAATTGATGGCCCTGTATATTATATACAATCATGTTGTATCCAGTGTACTTATTTTTTAGTTCATTTTTAATGCGTTTTTCTCGTATATTCTCTATAGTTGCTATTTTTTCAATATATTAACGTGTTCTAATAAAAATGATATTTTTTTCATTTATGTAGGATTGAAGTTGAGATTTGATTGAAAATCTATTATATTTATATATATATATATATGTATATGTAATAAGTAAGTCTTACCGGGTGCAATATAACCGATATTCTAATTAGGTTTTTTTAATCTTGCAATTAAGTGACCATAAGTAAACATAAGCGGGTGCTCGCTTTTACATGTTGGTTTTTGTTTATTGAAAACTGGTTGATTTCGGTAATAAATGTCGGTAATAATCATCAAAGTCATTAAATTATGGTTTTTTATTGATATGAAAATCATCTATATATATAATACAACATTGTACAATAAAAAATATATTGCATTATAATGATATTTTGTGATTTTACACGAAACCGTTTCACTGCAAACCTGTAGTGTTGGCTGGTTCAACAAATAAGTAGTAAAGGGTTACTAACTAATTGGTAAACCTAACTACTTATTGGTTGGACCAGCCAACCTTTTTTTTCCGTGTATAAAATAGTTTTGATAATCTCAAGTTATGCTAGATGATATAAATATGCTAAAGACATAATGAACATACAGGATTTTCTCTTTTTAAAGAATTCATATATCACGGGTTTTGATGTAAAATTTCTGACATTATAATATTTTGTATATGTATACTAGTAGACTGTACGTATATGTAAATAAATAAATAAATAAATAAATAAATAAATAATAATAATAAAATAAGCATCTTTATTGTGTTACGAACTTACGTAGACAAAAGTCCAGGCATAGATGCTGCTTTCTGATTGTGCCTGACCAACAGTACACAATCACATATACACTAATAATTATTGTGAAATTAAGTAACAGCAAACTAATACATTGGTAATTACAAATAAACAAATAAATTATACACTTTACACGATAGATTATGTGGAATTAACTTAATTAATATTAATTCATATTAAATTAATAAATAAATCTAGAATATATAATTTATTTAATAAATATATATTAATTGTTGCAATTTTTTATACAAATTGTTTGTTTATACATAAATTTTATCGATAAGTAAGGAAATGATAAGAGTAATCAACAATACACAGAATGTAAAATAGCACTGAAACAGAACCAAAATTGAATCTCCTTCGGAGTATATAAATCAATTATTGTCATCTATATATTAAAATCGATGAAAACGTCTTCGAGGCAGCAAAACTATTCTAACTAGATCGAAATGATATCCCTTTCGGATTTAAATCTAATATGTTCTCATTTGTTTTAAACTACTTTTAGTACTTATAACGATCAATTTAATTGATTTTCAATTTGCATGATGATCAAATCACGATTAAAATATTATCAGTGCACTGGCAACTTTAATTTAAAAAATAATGTTTTAATTGTCTTTTTTTTAGTTTCAAAAAACGTATATGACCTCTGAATTTTAGAATTGTTTAACCTGCACAGGACCAGCAAACAGTATATGAAATGTGAATAAGAAAGAGAATCGATGAAAATGATAAACTAAAGAATAATGAAAAATTTTTTGAACACAATTGAAAGACATTTAACCAGACATTATAATTAAATGAGAAAATGAGAGTCGGAAGATGGAAAATATATACGTCAAAGACCATCAGAGGGAGTAATAAAGGGGTCGGGAAAAAACTGCTCGAACGAACCGGAATAATGTTTCTTTTTTTATGCACATATATATATACTGGATGTATGTATATATTTCTTTACGTTTACGTCACGGTCAGAGGGATAGTGCACGTGTGCTTTCACGGTTTCTCACGACACATGAGCCCCTGTATATACTGCATCCGCTTGCGATTCATCTCCATATATACTCGCACTCATCTAACTTTCAATAAGTTTGCTCCTCTCTTTTTGACTTTAAACTATCTTATTCCCTGCATCGATTGCCTCGTTATATGTAGATTTTCTAAAAAAACAAAAATGGTCGGATAAAATTTAACTACAGGAATTTTACAGTTTTTGTTCTTCTCGACCAATAGGAAAATTCGTATAAAGGGAACATATATTGTTGAACCAAAAAGAATTTGGATAAGAATCATCGTCAGGTGCTAATGATGTCAGCTGTCAGTTTTTATTACAGAATTATATTTTTATTGCAGCATTTGAATCAATTGATTCAAAGGATATGGACACGTTTTTGGTACAGTATCTGCTATTGTTTGTCATCTAACGAATGTTTACGAATCTTTTTGAAAATGTGACTGTACATGGGTTGAAACAATTTGTTGCATACAATATTTAAGACAAATCAGAAAAGAGCCATTTTCGTCACTAGGTCCACAAACTATTACATGTCTATTGTGATATTCCTTACTATGACAATGTAAATAGTGTTACATCGACAAAGATACGAATAATCGAAATCAATGTGACAGTAATGGAAATTTGCAGGACACTTTATTTTTAATTTAATTTATTTGCTTATATAAATACTTTTTCGTACATGTGGTGATAAAATCATTCAAGGAGTTATAAAACATATAGAGGAGTTATAAACTGTCCATTGTTGGAATCATTGTATCCATTGGACTTAACAGTTATCGTAACACTTCCCAGCATGTACAATTTTGACAATTATGTAACAATTACGTAACTAATATGTAACCATTATGTAACAGGTATAAAATTTACGTAAATGTAACTGTTACTTTCAATGTTTGCAGGGTTGTTTTCATATATAAAACATGAACGATAATTATTGAATTATTTATTTTATTTATTTTTTATTTATTTATTTTTCAACGGGCGTTATCATTTAAACGACAATTATTTATTAATTTTCAGGTATTTAATGACATTGACATTAAACGCCAATTCATAACCTAAAAACGATGGTTTATCTCAATCAATTCTTAACTAATTCAACCGAATTTTTTTTTATATGCAAACAACTCTTAATTTCGTAGTAACGAAACCAAACTTTTTAAACATCATTTAGATCCTATTCAATTTGCACTTTTTAGGTTAGAAATTCTCTCAATCGGTAAGGTAGAAATCAACCCTAAGAATAGCGATATACAAAACGTTTAATATGAACAATAGTCAGTCAAATGTTACGACGAATATAGATGAAGAAATAATATAAATAATAATAATAATAATAATAATAATATTATTATTATAGTATATATAATAATAATAATACCAAAAGTTTCAAAAATTAAATGAAAATGACAAATTCATAATGTAAAACCACATTTCGTTCCGATATGGTGCCATAATGCAAATGCGACAGAACAACTTGTAATCACAGTTACAGCTCTAAAATTTCGAAATTATATATAATAGCTAGACTGCAAAGTTTGACATTCGCGTTAATCGTAACTTGCGTAAGCTTCAAATCCGTATAGCCATTAATGCCCTCGAGCGTCTCCAAATTAATCGAATGGAACCTGTACACAGATATTGTATCTACTTCTGTATATATACAGGGTGTCTCAAAAACAAAAACTTTATTCGATTCCTGATTTCATTATTATGACGAAATGTTTTCGGTTGGCCCTTACGGGCTATTCAAATACACTGTCGAGAGAGGCCATCAGGCGAATCAATGTTTCTTGTATATAATTGTAGGACACCCGATATATCGGAGCTATTCCATGCCCATTCGGAGTGATAGTAGCGTCAAATACTCCACGGAAATTTCTTTATCATTTTTTTCTCGAAGAAATGAACCGAAACTTGAACGATCGTCAAGAATGTAGAGATTGGCAAGGGAAGAAATTGTCATTTCCGACATTAACCGGAAAGCGGCATGCGTTATATATACATGCACCGATACAATGTGTTTATGCACTGCAAGCTATTATACGTACTCCCCGGTAATCGTCGGATAGCCGATTTCCTGGCGGAGTACCGCTTTTGTGCGACGGTCGAGCGGATATTAATAAATCCCTCTAGTTTCCTCGACATT
The DNA here is from genome assembly GCA_030522945.1 of Trichopria nigra. NCBI lineage: Eukaryota > Metazoa > Arthropoda > Insecta > Hymenoptera > Diapriidae > Trichopria > Trichopria nigra. The sequence goes on along the minus strand of JAPYZR010000240.1, from coordinate 23,171 downwards.
TTTTCCGCACGTTCGATCTTCCTTTCAACTTTGAATTGTTACGTGGCTGACATGTATTCCATACATTTCAATCAAAACCTACAGCAGGTATGCAGATTTTTTTATGCAATAATATTGGCATGTTTGAATTAACCACGCACGACATATTGTTAAGCCGCTTAATTGTTATTGGTTATTGGTGCAGTTCGTTATAATTACGCCGTTATGCAAGCTTTTAGGTTTATCGAATATTGATTCATTAAGGAAACATTTTATTTTTCGCTATTTTTACATTTTAAAATACTGACGTGAATCAGCTTTTCCTACGAGATAAATATATTCTCTCACTGAGCATTTATCTTCGCTGCTGGTTATATAGATTACATTTAAACTAAAAATAATTTTTTTTTTTTATATGGCATTAATGTAACGATAATTTTATATGACAATGTGTATATAGTATGAAGCATCCGAAGCAGGAACAAATTTTACATAAATTTATAAATGTTACGAATCGGTGAATATTTTTTAGGATGTGTTTTCTTGTCATGTTATCGTCATTTTGAACAATACGGAATAACAACTGATGTTGATAGTTTAACGAAAATATATGTGTCTTTAAAATTTCTTTGATAAATCTTTTGGGAATAAAAAAATTTAAATGGTGCAGTTTCAAGCGTTGCACTTTTGTTTTTGCCATTTTCATTTCTTTGGATTTGTTTTAATTTGTTTTAATTCATATTAAGTTATTTTAATTTATTTCTATTTACAGTATCAGTTAAAATTATACAAAAATTTAGTTTTATCTCTAAAAAAATATTTTAAAAACTAATAAAAAAAAAACTAGATATTTCGAATATCACTTGATTAATTCATGATCCTTTTGTTAGAATTATTTTTTATAAGTTGAATTAAAATTAGCGTAATTTAAAGCTGTTTATGAAAAAAAAAATCCTTCTACTACTTTCTATTAATATTTTTTAAATATACTCTATTTTTTTATTCATATATTATTTATTTTCATTTATTTATTTATTTATTTATTTTATTACTTTAAAATTAAAGCGTAAAATGGAACACCAGGGTAAGTTTCCCACGAGACGAGTTATATATATTTTTTACGAATATAATAAAGTAATCATTTAATGCCGGTCGTCCCCCTGTGGAACGAATGATTACCGTGGTAAGTAATTGGTCGTTCCTCGCTGTTTACAAGTTAATTAAATCTCGTATAATCATGCGGTGTGGAAATAATTGCCTTAATTATGTAAAATATTAATGTTTATTAAAATGTACGCCATCATTGTTATTAATCCGCGTATAATGGAAAGGTGGACAAGGAGAATTTATATGAAAATGACAAGCGGATTTTTTCAAGAGAGGGAATATCATTTATGATCAATATAGTTACAAGTTGCTTTACATTTCATTTTTACACTTAATTAATCTATACGTGCGTCTCGATGTTACATATTATGTTATATTACATATTTTCACTGTGGAATGTCATATTTGTTTTTTTTTTTTTTTAATTGTCATACAACTGAAAGCGATGAAATTACATATTTAAGTTATTCGTGATTTGCAATTGATAAACTTGGGACACAAATTCAAAATTCTTTTCTGTTTTTGTTTTATTTTCAATCCATTATTTGGCAATGAGGTTTCAAGAATTTTTATATTTGAAAGATTTTGATTATTTTGCCAATAGAAACATACTTTTACATAAAAATGTGTAAGTTAATTAATTAGAACATAATAAATTAAAAAAAAAAAGTTATAATGTATACATATATATGTATAAATAGAATTTGTAGCCTTTTTTAATGAACATGATTCTGATTAGAAACGGACATTTGATAAAGTTATTGCTGCCGTGCATTCAGAGAATGATATCTTACGGCTGCCCGTAATTGGAGAAGATGGAACTGGAAAAAGCTTTCTTATTGATACGATAAGAAGTTAAACAAGTCGTTCATAAAGAATTCCGAAGTAACAGCTCCAACAAGCATTGCTGCATTTAATATAAATGGTTTAACCGTATACAGTTGAACACAGCTCGAGACCAAAATATGGCGATAACCCTCAAAATAATACATGATCAACAGAAGGAAGTAATTTTAATTACAATTGACGAAGTTTCAATGATATTATAACATTAAACAATAAATATAACATTAAATTTCATCAATTTGAGATTATTGGAAATTTTCAATTCCGCAGATGATTCTGACGGTTGGTTTATTTTGATGTAACGTGCGTATACGTTAATATTTTCTGGGTGCAACCAGAATCCTCAGGGATTCCGACCGCAACCAGAATCCTCGAGAATTGCGACCTCAGCGGGAATATATGAAGTGCACGTGGTTAAAGCCACGTTTTCAAGTTTTGAATTCTATTTTTGACGTCTTAGCAAATTCAAAAAAAAAAAACAAAAAAACTTACATATGCATTTATTAGATAAAAAAAAATATCGTTTTACGAATAAAAAGAGATCTTCTTTCAGAAATGAAAAAAAAAAATACTTCACAAATGAAATTTTTTATTTAAAACTGTCGGTAATAGAAGAAGGCCCTTGCGCATCGTCTTAACCCTTAAGAGACAGGGGCCAAAAGTTTGTTGTTTATAACGTCGAATGTATATTACATATATCTCCGTCAATAAATGTCGCACAATGTGAATCTATTTTTATTTTTAACAAAATTCGTTCCTCTTTTATGTAATTTTATCAACATTTACGGAATTCGTCCCGTGTAAGGAAAAAAATTGAAAATATTTTGAAACAATAGATTTTTAACCTATAATAATAATAATAAAAAAATGGATTGTTTTTTAACTTCTGTACTGTGGCATAAGATCTTAACGAATGAATTCTGTATAAATTTATGAATGGCAATATTATAAAAATTGACGGTACTTGAACTATTCTAAGAATATTCTCGATCAAGGCATCAAAATGCCTTTCCGATTCAAAATTGTTAAACTATTATTGGAAGTAAAACACTACTTACATGACTTTTATACAAATTTATACAAAAGCTACAAAATGCATAGATTTGTACATTACACAGAAGTTCTACACATGTTTCCTGTGGGTTTCCCAATCTACAGCTAAGCTTCGGCTTTTGATAATCTGCCGTTTAATCCTGTTACATGTGCTTTAGGATTATTTCAAGCAAAATGGATTGTTGAATCTATTTTATTCAATTTGAAAAAAAAATGATAAATATAAAATTGAATTGAAACTGATTTTGTCCGTATGATTAACCCAAAATGATAAATTGCGCAACGCCGAAGTTGACTGCCTTGAAAATGACACATGAATACAGAATGCAAAAGCTCCAGTTAAAATAAAATCGTGCTCATCTTTATACATTTCAGCTGCGCGAATCTAAAATATTCTATTGAATACGGGCGCAGTTATTACGGGCTTTAGCGTATATATTCGGATTTTGGCACCGAACAAATGCCACGGGAGTACACCGGAGGTTCCCGACCGGAAACGGGGGCAGCTCCAGACAGAATAGAATAAGCTCCTGCGCGATGCACATATCGCGTCTATCCCCTTTCATTTGCAACAAAGTGTAAAAACGGGTTTCGCTATCTCTTCGCTTCTAATCGATTACAAACCAAGTAGGACGTTCGATCGATAGGAAACAGGATATATATATGTTACGAACTCGCAAAAATTTCGCTCTAGTGACCGAATGTCGCGTGATATATTTCCGCTTCCGATTTCTATATACTCCTAATACACTTCTTACAGAATATACATATATAATATGTCGTCGAGGTCGAACGGTTGTTATTTAGAAATTCAAAATGGCGGACCAGTCATACTTCTTGTCACACACTGTGAAACAAACATTTTGCGCCACATCTAAATATGAAAGAGGATTGATCTCGACGACGGATCAAAAAAAAAATGTGTAATATTCATCGATTTCTAATTCATTTTCAATTGTCAAATTATTTACAATTTTTAGTAAAAAATTGCATTTCTTAAACAATATATTGAAGCCATTTACTACAACATTCATCAATGATAAAAAATACGATGAAAATCACTAGAAATCGTTAGAAAAGTGCTAGGAACTTTTTGAAGAGTTACCAGAATCCCGCATCAAAATTACCTGATGTCGATCAACGGTTATTACTAGACATCAGTAAAAATATTACTAGGACTTGATAAAAATTACCGGCATCCGATTAAAATTACTACAAACCGTTAAAAAATTACCAAAAATTCTAAAAATTCCTAGTATTTTTCTATTGATTTTTATTGATATTCATCGTATTTTTTATTATAGAGTATTTCACGCTTGGGGAAAAATTGGAAGATGCTGGAAGACAGCATTAGACAAAAGGTATCATAGTGGTACCCCTTTTCCTAATCCTACCCTCCAGTATATTTCAATTTTTCCCTAAAACGTGAAATGCTCTATTAAACTAATTTTTTACTAAGAATTGAAAATAATACACTAGGACGTAAATTGATGGTCAGTTACGTATGCAGATATTATTTTTTTACTTGGATTTTTTAAATTCTTAAGATTGTCCCTGAAGATGAAGAATTTTTCTCCATTATTAGTAGCTTACTTTTTTTCGTATTACACGAAGATCGGATGTTGCAACGATAAAGACAGCAATAATTATCATTGATAAACATCCCGTCAGATTCGTAAAAGACGGCGTGAAGTGAATGGCAGTATTATCAATGAATCGCGCAATTTTCTGAGTACGTTTATGGGCTACGATCTAAATATTTTTTCTTTTTTATGACAACCGGCCTTCAACTTCCTTCCCAAGCAGCAAATCAGGTCGAAATTACGTCTTTTCGACCTTCCATTAATTAATTGAAGTCGAAAAGACGTAATTTCGACCTGATTTGCTGCTTGGGTTATATCTTATATAAAATTCTTCTTCAGTCCATCTTTCGAGGGTAAATACATTATGAAAATGTTTGACATAAGTTATTAATTATTTCTGCTCGCGAATGAAATCAAACTAAAAGATTGTTGATTTGAAAATGAGCCAAAATACCTCCGTTCCGAGTGACTTTAATTTTTTTACTTATTACATCTACGAAATATATTAATATTCGACTATTTTTAGAAATGTGGGGATCGATATTCATATATATATAAAAGTTGGACGCGTCTGCGTTCAGTGTGTTTATAGATTTTTAATACTGACATGGAAATGAACAACGTGAACATCAGTATATAGATATAGATTAGCAATGTAATTCCGTAACAATAGATATAGAATCTTGTCACATATATATATATATACGCTTAATTCAACTTCGTTTCCTCTCACTTACCGTAGGAAACACAATGCACAAAGTTGCTTCGTGAATCACCTGTACTGTAATAATACCTAAGCCTGCTTTTGTGTACACATATTTAGACAAAAGTTTCAAACTGCAAATTAATGGCGTCGATATATACACGTTATAAATATATACATTCTATATATAAAATAAAGTCGATATTTAATTATTAATTTATATACATATATTTCAACTATTTAAGACAGTGACAATTATTCGTAAAAAAAAGTAAACAATGAATGGTAAAATTAAAAAAATAAATAAATAAATAAATGTACGAATCTGGATGAGGCAATTGTGGACATTTTCAAATCGATTCTACTATATATATACACAGTAGTACAGGCATCTGTAACGTACGCCCATGAGTGCCTTATCCCCTGTTTCAATAATTAATTTGGCCGAGCGTTAACGAGGACAGGGCTGTCCGATGAAAACACGCCATATTTAGATCGTTAATATATATACGTCTATGAAAAGAGTGAATCGTGCTCCTATGTACATACAATGCAGTGCGGTGCACTCACGCATACACTTAAAGTGAATTGCACTCGCGTACGTGCACCGGTAGTATACCGTCACGCTGTCGTAAACACGAGAATATATATATATAATTGGTGACACACGCCGATAAAGCTAGAGTTGACCTATTCGATGTGCATTAAGAACACATTTGTGGAAATATTAATCACTCTGTGAATTCATTAGGTATAGTTTTAACTCGAGATGAAGAGTTAAAATATTCTGTTAAAATATTTATGATGTGTTCTATTATCACAATATCATATTTTCTAATCAGATTAAGAATTAGACGATAGAAAGCGGAGGTTCATAAAAACGAAAATTGTCTTTAAAAAAAAAAATCACATTTCGTTGCAAGTGCGCGAAATCCACTTTCCCGCACGGGTAACGAATGGCATTTTTCTTAAAATAGTCACTATATACAAAAGATTTCTTATACATTTACAACATTCATCAACTATATGTGGTTTGATATGACCTTCGCTAAATCACCGCGTTACATTTCAACAATTTCAATTTTTCGCACTTGATGATGCACGATTACGATGTGTTAACGTCGAGGTGCCTGCAATTGGCCGTGCGCACATTTGAAGCGCGACGAAGTTCATCGAGCGTTAAAACGCAGAAATTAAGGCGGGCCACAACGAAAGAATGGCCGAAAGCTGTCGTGACGCCGTCCCGATATAATTGATTTGTTGGAATTGACGGACAAAAGGGCTCTTAATGGGTCCCTATTATATCCACGCCCACGATTTCCGTCGTTTATCCAATCGGCCTGACACGCTATATAGGTGCAAAATTATTATCATTTGTACCGCGACAATATTCGTGCTCGTTGCATATATGCCTATATATTGAGATTTCATTTTTATTATATATATATATGTGTCAAAGAAGGAAATAGTATTTTTAATTGACCTTAATTTTCAAATGTATGAATGTGCATTGTATTTGATTTTTACCTAATACCTAACTTAACCTAACCTTACCTAATCTCGAAGATAAAATTGAAGGTCCACTCTATAAGTTTCTAGAGTGAAAGCTAGTTATTTGATAAAAAATAAGTATATCATATATATACTGTTTCCGGATCGACTTGAACTCCAAACAAAAGCTAAAATTCACGCATAGGCGTAACCCAGAAAGCACAATTCTGATAATTATATAACGTAACAGGTACAAATATTATTATATTGTTGTCACGTAAATGTAACACGTAACAATTACGTAACAAACATGTAATATTTACGTAACAATTAACGATTATGTACATGTTACACGTACCAGTTTCCTTCAATATTTGCAGAGTAAGAGGGTGATAATCAATCTTTGACCAATAGATTTACTCTACAATATTTAAAGAGTGTAAAAGGGTTATTAAAATCTTTATATTGAAATTGATAAATAAATAAGTAAACTATACACAATATCGCAAAATATATATATGTATACATATAAACAACCTGTCCTCGCATCACCGTCACTTTAGAGGGTTGCTTCTGTTGGACAAGTCCATTAGCTCGCGCGAAATTTCCCTTTGATATACGTGTACGGCGGATGAATAATAACTATAAGCTCCCCACACGATGGGTCCTTTACATTGTTTTATTATTAAATATATTGCCGCAGATGATCAACTTTCCAAATATCTTGTAGTAAATAGTAAACCACTATTATAGTAAAAGTGAACGATTTACTCTTTTTATATTTTACATTTTTTATTCTTTGGAAAAATTAGAAATTCTCGCTCTGAGTAATGAGAAATTCTCAAGTTAACATTAACATGAGTGGAATTTAAGTCTAAAAAGATTGGTTCCATTTCCATTCCAAAAAATTTAGATTTAAATCTATCCAAAGAAAAGCATTGGTGCTCTCTAAATTTCTTGGAGTGAAAATTCATTCCACAAAGAGTGATAATTGAGCCACTCTTATGAAAGAGTGAATTTTAACTTTTTAAAAGTGACATTTCACTCTGCTTGGACTATAAATTCTTCGACCAACTACAATGTAGAGTGAAATTTCACTCTATGAAATTTAGAGAGTGATTACTGTGATAATTGTATAGTGGGGTTTACACTTTTGCAAGCCGAAAGAAGAAATTTAAATTTGTCATGTTTTTGGTGATGATAGTATACTTTAAAGCAAAAAATATTTTTTTGAGATTGTAAAAGAAAGTTTCATGAACAAATATGAAATAATACGAATAAATGCATTTATCTTCGAATCGTAAATAAGATTTATGATATGAAAACATGTAAAAACTGTCATAGTTGATAACATTCCAAAATAAAAATAAAAATGTTTCATTATGTTCTACATTTTGATCCTATTATACGAGACCTTTTAAGGCGCAAATTAACCTTAAAAAATGTGTCTTAATTATTTAGCCCGCGACAGGAAACGAAACGCGAGAGAACGAAGGAAATGAAAAAAAGAGAAAAATGTCCTTAATTTACACTAAGAGATTTTCTCTATAAATACTTATTAAATGCGCTGAGAAATAAATTTAAAAAATATTTTCAATTTTAAGTAAAATGATCGTAATATTTATTGAGATTTCTGTACGATGACTTAAAAAAATGTATGAAATTAGAACATATAAACCAGGATGGATTCCTAAAAATCAAGTCTTAATACAAAATCATGAAATTAAATTGAACATCGTGAAAAAAGTATTTTTTATGCAGTGTGCGTAAAGTATTACTTTTACGCACAGTCATATTTTCAACCGCACTCTCGGCACATAGTTTTAAAAAATATTAACCCATATAGGTGAGAAAGTAATTTTTATGTGATTGCCCTGCCTGACTTTGGCAAGTGGAGTGAAGCCTAACATTCGTAAAAAAGACATTTGCGCCCTAGTATCGAAAAGTTTAGTGTTTTTACACTTTCGACGAAGAACTATATTTAAGCTATGAAATAATAGTAAGAAGAGTGACCATATTGAGTGGATCATAAAATTATTAAAAAAAAATATATAAAAATTGTAAATAAATGTAATTTGAAAATACAATTAACCTATTTTTTCGTCACTATAAAGAATATAATTTAAACAGATTAATGAAACGTCTAAATTATTGTAAAAAAAAAAAATATAAGTACATATATTGTCGATCTCCATGGTTGAAACGTGAATCAATTCAAGCATTTAATTTCTTGAAAGCTACTTATAAAATTACTATTCTAGTTAGTAGAGTAAACTGATATCATTTTAATCAATTTTGTCTCTAGATTACGTATAATGGTGCTACGATATAATAATATAACATTTTTTTAAATTACCGTATCTAAGATTTATGTTTCAAATGTGAAACCCAATTTTTATAAAAGTTTATTCAATGATTAGATTATGTCTCTTACTATTTATTTATTACTACGATATCTTTTAATTGTCTTTTTTCTCGTTTTATGGACATTTTTGTAATTACAAATCTCGGATAAATGCGAAGTATACAACAATTGAATGTTTCGATCATTTATTGTGGTATCCTTTAGAATGCAGTTTATTATTTTGTTCTTAACATACTTTAATGTTGATGAAGTTGAGTAATTAATTTTTTTTTAAATAAAATATTAACAAAATTATATTTATTATATGTTTCTATTATTACCAGTAAGACTATTGTCTTATCGTTGAAAATATTCCTACTGATTAAATTGAGACTGATCCGCAGTTGGTACGATCAATCTTTCTTATGTGCAACGCACATTCCTGTAACGTCGTATGTAATGTCGACTTGCTCTGGAAATGTAAGGTAACATAATGGAATTCTCGAACATTGAAATGATTCATAAAACTGTGCGCAATAAAATGACTAAACTATCTTATATAGATGAACGAAGAATTGTAGATGAATTAAAATATAATAATTTTTATATAAAAATTTATTTATATAAAAAAATATTTAAATAACATTGCATTGATAGACAAGCTTTCGTACAATTTGAAATCGTTCTTACACCTACTTTTAATTTTTTAACAATAGCCGTTCGAAATTAATTTCTCTGTAAACGTTTTTTGCAGTTCTTAGAAAAATGATATGCTCTACTCGTATATATGAATATTTTATAAAGTCGTGAAATGTGCATGAAAAATGATATATACAAAAGAAAAACAATAAATTTTATAATGTTTAAATTGCGGTACAAAGTTATTGCAAACTCAAGGTGGTAAAACACATAAAAAAAAAAAAAAATAAAAAATACTTAATTCAGATATTAACTCTAGTTCGGCATTGAAGGTTAATAATTACGTTTGCTACATCATTAGATGATGCATGTATTATTATTCAAATTTCTTTCAGGAACTCCTATAAAGAATAATGAAATTTCTACACGGAAGTTTGTTTTTTCATTGATAATTGCCTTCAAAATTCAAGAGTTTCTAGTGAATTCTAGTAAAATACAGTGGTTTTCTATTTATTTAAATTGATTTTTATATATATATATATATATATATATATATATATATATATATCTATATAATTATACATGTATACATATATACAGATGTACATTACATAATACAAATGTATTAAAAAATTAGTCGTTTATTTTTAATTTTCCAACATTAGAGAAGCACAGTTTTTAGACAGATGTGACCTACAAGACGTTACATTTCTTATGAGAAAAAGGCATTGTCCGTTGCACATCTCATTAACGACACGCACAATTAGCCCCAACTCACCATGGCTTGCCTCACAATTACCTACTACCGATCCATGACTTTACTCTCTTGGCGCATTAACTTTTCAATTTTTAAAAAAATTTATTTTATCGTTTTAATTAATAATTGAAATTTTTTTAAGAATGCATTTTATTTTTGTCGAGAAGTGGCCGAGCAGTAAAGATCCAGTCCTTAGAATGAAATATTTCGTTGAACTTTGAACTTTTTTAACATTTTTTAATTTTTAACTGTTAATTTATTTATCTATTTTTTATTTCTATTTATTTGCCGATCAAAGTCATACGTACAATATAATACAATATACAACTATTATAATTTTAGTATAAAATTAGATGAAATAAGAACAAAATTAAATATAACATAACCTCAATATAATACAAATTTAAATGTTTTTGTTATTAAATACGAGTCTTTTCTCTCTTGAACAATAATTTCAAATCTTCAAATTGAATTGACAATCTTTCTACGCAAGGCCTTAGTCCCAACACTCGAGTCATCTGAATTAAAAAACCCAAGAGACACTTTTCAAATAAATAATTTCAAGCCACGAAATTTGTTTTAAATAAGAAATCCCTCGTGTAGCTTCGTCAAATCGTAAAACAATTGAAGTTTACAAAAAATAATCAGATGTCGTAAACAAAGAACTTTCACTTGCAAAAAAAAAATAAACAAATAAATTCTCCTCAAGACGCCACTATCTATAAATTCCCCTTGTATATATTATTGAAGTTATTTCGTCACAATTATATCCGCAGGATCTTACATTTATCACACAATGCTGCATTCACAAAATGATGTCATATTTTACGCCATCGCTCATTTTTCTAATTGCACAATCCATCATGACTCACAAATAAATCATTAGGGGCTTTTGGCAAAACTATACAGAAACGATATGTACAAAAATAACTGATTTTCGTACGAAATGTAGGTCGTGTAAAAAATGTGCATAATCTCTTACAAAAAGAAAAAAAAAGCGTGACGATTATTTCTCGACAGGAGTAAATGGAGGCTCCCTTAATATCGCGAAGGTCCTCCGTATATGTCGTCGCTATATCTCTCATTTTAAAGAACAATATAACGAGGCTCTCGTAATGTACCGGGATGACTCACGAGTCTCCAGGAGCGTACACGCGTGTCAAATGTACCCGTATAAATATACCACTCTAGTGACAAGCGGAATCCCACGAAGAACCGCATTTGTGCATTACACATTTTTTTTTCTGGGCTCCTAAAATTATCCTCACCGTATATACATATTCTGGTCCACAAGTCAACGTGGTGGATGGCGAAGGGATTCAAGAATTATCCGGCTGTCTTGCCATTGGTCTTGAGCTTCATGAAAGATGCTGAGCTGAATCCCATCGAAAAATGTTACATTCCAAATTATATATGTATCTTACTTATGTGACATGTATATTACTTGACATTTGTTACAATTATATTTTTTTGGAATATATATATGTATATATAAGGATTGTGTGTCATGTGTGTCTATTATATATGTAATATTTATAATTTAAAGCATAGTTCTTCACCATTTTAATTTTCGACTTCAGTAAATATATAATGAATCAATGATAATACAAAAATTATGATAATACAATGCAATTCAAAGAAAAGACGGCATCTCGTAACATATGGATTATCGCACGGAATTCAGAGTGCAACTACTATACATATATGTATACGCCTATATTGGCATGAAGAAATTTTTGTTGTGAAAATATGATATATCAAAATTGGAGATAATTTTACTACAATTCAATCGATATGTAATTATTGATTATTGGTTTTTATTTTTTGTGAGCTTATAAAGAGCTTCTATAACGATATACTTGACATTAGTAAGTCCTAAACGTACGAAAATCATCAATCAATAGCTGTAAAAAGTTTGATAGAAGAGTACAAAAAGTACTCATTAAGACTCCTATGCATTTTTTTTTTACTTCTGAATTTATTTTTTCCATCTAGGAAAGAGACCCAAAAGATATACTTAGAAAATTAGTTTTAAAATATTAGAAAATAATAATAATAATAATAAATTTGAATCCATGTGAATCCAAAAATAACATTCTTAAATAAGTGAACTGTTAATGCGTTTCTTTACGGATTTTTGAATATGAACATTTTTGTTTCAATCAATTTCAATCCGAAAATAATATTATTGAAAACGAGTCCCATTAATGCGATTTAATCCATATTTCCGAATATGAACGTTTGTATTTCATTTCTATTTGTTCATACGAATAGAAAATATGATTTCTTAATCCACGCCGATTCATGCCGACTGCGCATCCAGGTAAATCGGAAATGCATTGAAAGGTCAAACAACGAATCAAAATGGATTCAAATGGATTTAAGTTGATTCATTTTCTATCCATTTTAATCCACTTGAATCCACTTGAATCCATTTCAATTCGTTTTTTGACCTTTTCAATGCATTTTCGATTAGTGGGATGCCTTCCTATTTGTTGATGTGAATCCAAGAATAGTATTCTTAAATAAGTGAGCTGTTAATGCGTTTCTATACGGATTTTTACTGAAAATGAATTCACTTAATGCATACATGAATAAATTTCAATTCGTATTTTTAATTTTCAATACGTTTTCGTTTACTGGGTAAATATGGAAATTTATATTTCAATCAATTGAAAATAAAACGGCAAAATTTAATATAAAAGGAACTATAATAAATAAAACGGATTCCTATTGTTAATATTATTTTTAAATATATATATAGTATACTTATATAAATAAAATCAAAAGATTTATCCTAGTATATATAAACATTTTCGCTTCTACAATTATTATTATGGTTGTCACCGTGAAAATGGCGTTACCCTCAATTTCAATAATACCAAATTCTTAATCAGCGTACAAAATCGCCCTCACTAACATTGTCTTGCTCTCCTAAAACCTACCGTGATATACCTAACCTATTTCATCCCCAGTGAAAAGAAAATCGCACGTTATCAATGCTCTCAATTTTCCTATACCAGATTCTTCCAAGCCCCATAAACGCAATCCGCCGACACGTGACTGAAGAATCGCGCTTTCTTATGTTCCTGAATAGCATGCCCTTATATATATACAGGATATATAAAACCTATTTTACGGAATCAGTCGCCGGCTAAGCCGAATCCCATCATCCTCTCGTGCGAATCCTCGCGCACCCTTATAAAGGGTTAAGGATAAGGCCTCAGATAGCATATATATATATATATATATATATATATATATATATACAGGATACCCCTAGGATTGGCATCTAGCGCCACCTTCGCGGAGGGATGCCGAGACTTGGTCGTCGACGCGACCATTGATTTTTCGGCGGCGCGTAACGCGCCTGACCAAATAAGGAGATATCTCGTATATATGCTGCTTCCTGCACCTTCACCCCCGGCCCTTCACGTCATGGCCGCGTACTAGATCCGCAATTTTCTCTCACTGTGTACATAACAAACGGACATCGAATATATACGATCGCCTCGTGTATTCTTCCAAGCGCCTCCTGGTGTCGTCGCGCGGCCTAAACGCATCTCCCGACGACGACGACGGAAACGTCCCCTTCCGTCGCTTTTTTTTATCGTTTTTTATCGCTTAACATTTTGAGAGAGAACGCGTGACCCGAGATGCTGCTGCCCGATCGCGCGACCTTTCCTCGAATCGCCTCGTTCACGTGACGGCTCGCGACTAGTTGCCGTGAGGTCATTGTTCATCCACGGCGAGAATTTCCTGCGGATTATTCCTACGGAGAACCGACGACGAACAGGTAATCGACGAGTTTGACAATTAGTCCTATTGTAGTTTCGGACTGATTTCGATCTGTCAACGCCGACCTTCATATTCTTATCACTGATCTGTAGCGATTGTCATTACATACCTATAGACACTGTTTTGTTCTTACTCTTGAGTACGTCTTGGAAAAGTATTTTTTTTTAACGTCTTTTAGACTTTTCCTTGTTTAGACGTTTTCTTGTTTCGACGATGGTATCAATTGTACGAAGCTGTGATTTGAGGTTAATGTTTTTTTTTTTTTAATTTTCTCGTTGATTTGATCGTTTATATTGCCAGGGTTACGTATGGTTTTGGCAAATTGACTGCAGAAAGGTAAGGACAAGGAAACAAAGTTTTTTGAGGTTAGATTTGGGCACGTCTATGTTTGGGACAAATGGTCGTTTCCGTCGACGAAAAAAAAATCCTGACTCCTCATTGATATTTTGATTTGACGGTATAAAACGTGTTTTATTTTTTAGTTTTTTGCATTCATTTTGATAAGTTCAAATCTGACAAAAAATGTTTTAAACAAAACATAAAAAAAAGATATTACATAAAATTGTCTATAAAAAATGTTGTACATACGTTTTCATCGTAATATCAACAGTAATGCCGTAAAAGGAGGATGAACATGATAATAATAGATTAAGTTGTGTACTCAAGAGATTACGTGTCTTCTATTGAAGATACAACAAAACGTATTGTTGACGATGACCCAAATGACTACATTATTCGATAATTTCGTAATTCTAATGAATATTTAGCCTGTGATCACTTCTATAGGGATATTTTTTAATGCGTTACAGAAAAATGAAAAGAATTTGAAAAAAATTAATTCCAAAATTCATAAAATGTCTCGAAAACGATAAGCAAAATCTGATGTTCGAGATTATCGAATGGGGAGTTGCTCTTAAGCTGATTAAAAACACGTCAGCGTAAATATCGAAAAGAAAATAGAATTTTCAAAATTCTGAAATATCTCAGGAAACAGTGAGAGATACACAAATCCAGATAATATTTTCGAGATTACGAAAAGGCGATTTAACATTAAGCCCAGTAAAATACACGATGTACATACATACATTTTCAAAATATTCAAGATTGACATTTTCTCAATTCTTAAAATTTTCTAAATTATTAAATATAGGGAGGGAGTAATATTAACATCGTTTTTAAACTTTTTTTCTTTATTTTTGGCCTATGCCACCACAATTGTAACATGTTGTGTTTGCTGGGTGTTGTATTATATAAAAGTATAATATCATAATAATCAAATAATAGAGTTAAAATCATATCATAAGAAAAACGCAATAAATTGCTCGAAAAGGTCATGGGAAAAATTGCGAAAGCATAATTTCAACAATTCATTGTTTTCACAAAATATTATGAAAAATGTCAATATTTACTATTGAAAATTTCAAATAATAACAAACTGTTTTGAAAAGAACATTTTCTATACTTCTCTACAAGTACTAATAAGCAACTACTACAATACGAGTCACTTTAAATATGAATACAATATTATTATTGTTAACTGTAAATATGGATCCATATCACTGATGACAATAATGATCTTCCGATTCTGCGCATATATATGTATATGTGTGCTTTATAATTAATACAAAAGCGACTTGACAAGTTGCGGATCCACTAGCTTCCTTTTTGCAGAGGAACTGTCGTTCTTCGTTTGCTTTAGCTCAATTGGCGAGAATTTTTCGATGAGGCAGCCAATTGGAAGTGACGTGCGACGTATATACCGAGATTAAAACGGAAGATATAATAAATCGGCAACGAAATTATATGTTACAAAAATAGAATGTAGGCCCTCAGAAAATGGCATTCGCTTGAAATTTTAATTCATACACCAATTATATAATTGAATTGTAACTACCACTTTTTTATCGTTTTTTATAATGGTTAATAATAATAATAATAATAATAATAATAAAATCATGTATAAAAATCATGGTTTTAATACAATATAAAATATCAGATCTTGGCCGCAATTAGAGCTCGTGGAATTAAGTTGAATAAGTGATACCGATATACTTTGATCTGTGTCGTGGGTTGAGAAGTGAATCGAGATTTTCAACGATTTTGGCTTCGATTGGAGCTAACGATATGTGTAATTGAACAGATGATACTAATACTTTGATCTGTGTCATGTTGTGTTATGTTAGGTTAGTTTTAAAATGCGCGGGATCAAGTTCCAGGCCCCCGAGTGATAGGTATAACGTTGAGCTGTTCATTTCATGACTATTTACAGTTTTTTTTTATTGTTGTCAAAAATTAATAACTTTTGGTAAAGAATGCATCGGACAAAAAAGGTGTACTTTAATAACCCAATGGGGAGACAACGTTTTTTAAACGTTTTTATACCTTTAAAAAACGTTATAATGAAAAATAAACGTTTAAAAAACGTTTTCTCCCCATCCGGAAGATCTACAACTTTTGTTTGGCCTATTTAACAATATTTTGGGTATTTTATGAAATAATTGCAAAAAACTAAATTTTTATTTCACCATGAAAATCAAATTTGCGCCAATTTTCATCATTGTATTCGTCATCAGCGTATTCGTACCTCGCTTTCGGAACTATATCCAATAATATTACAGAATTAATAAAAGACGTTATTTTTTTCGAATCCGTTGACATCTATTAAAATATTTAACGTTTCTGCATTTTTTTGTAGCTCTGTTTAATTTCTTTTATGTTAGAAATGAGTATATTCGCTAAATGTTACATCACAGAGACGTTTCAGTAATGTTTCAAAAACCGAAAATGGCCTACCTCAGAGACTTATTAAATGAAAGTTTTAAATCTTAAATCCTCCTTTTGGATCTTACAAATAAGGGGAAAAATGTACATAATAACTTTGAAAAATGGTTTATTACTTACTGTAAAATTGAAAACAACAATTTATGCCGTTTGAAATAATAGAAATGGGGATTTACAATTAAATGTTACATTTGAAACGTTTTCGAAGTGGGGCATAATCTACATAATATGAAATAATGAAAAAAAAAAAAAAAAAAAAATAAGCCATTGCTAATGGACGTCTTACGACTTTCCTATAGACGTTGATTTTTCAAAACCAACGTTTCTTACCAAAATACAAAAATCTTGATATAATATTTGAACGCGAATTTGACCAGGTTCAAATAGATGACATTTTCTCGACTTCAATTAACACCATATTCAAACAAGCGCGTCATAATTTCAGACTGTTATAACGTGATATTTCTCATCTGTGTCCAATATAAACATACTTAAAAAGTGCTAAAGTTGAACAGTTACCGACCGAGTTTTTTAATGATAAAAGTTTAAATAAAAAATGATTTAAATGTTTTTTTTTTTTTTAATTTGGGCTATGGAAGGATGATTCTACGTAACATATATACAATCTTCAAAAATAGATCACTGAAATTGGTTCAAAATTAAACGAGGATTATCCGAAATAAATAGTTTTTGAATCAACGTCACCAATATAGAAAAGCGTTTCAATCCTTTCCAATTTATACTTTTCCTGTTTTGTGGTTAGGTCGGTAACAGTTCTACTTTAGAACCCCCTTATAAGCCTGAATTTCCATTCATTTTTCATCAATATTTAGGGAGCAATAATTACCGGGTTTAGCATCGCCATTCACGAAAGTGAAAATTAGCTTTTCGTGGCAGATTGGTTCAACGACATTGCGAAACATAACTCTTTTCTAAATTTAGTATCAGCAGTCGTGTCTCGTGCTCGTATTTACGTGAAACCTAGCATACTTTAATTTATTTTCTTCGACCTTTTATTGCACAAGTGTGCGTCCGACGTGCTTCCAGTGCCAAACCAACGGAATGGTAAAAGGAACATGTATGTAGAAACAAAATTAAAGGAAACAGCGTCTATGAATATAAATAATAACAAGACTGCTGGTGTTATTGTACACGTTATATACGTAGACGCAGATAGGCGATTAAGTGAAAATAAAAGCAAGCATCAACATCAAAGTGTCACAAGTATAAGCATAACTTTCTGTGCCATAATCATATTTTTTCGCTGATTAGTGTATTATAATTAGTTCGTTTCTCGTTAAGAGGTAAATTTCTTGGAGTGACGTTTCACTCTTTCTTGGACTGTAAATTCTCCGAATCACTCCAAAATAGAATGGAGGTTCGTTCCAGAAAGGGTGAAAAGTAACTCTTTTAACGAATAAAATAAATGTTTTTTTTATAATAAGTAGTAATTGTTTGTAAAAAAATTTGAAGAACGATGTTATAAAAAGTCAAAATGTTAAAATATTGAATTTTATTTATATTTAATTAGTCCAAAAATGCCACGAAGAATTTTTTCACGTTATATATAATAATTTATTTTCGATAAAAATGTTGCACGTATATATAATTTTATTATTTTTAATATATAATTCAATGCAATGCTAATTGACAATTACGATTTTTTAGATAATCTTATTACTCGTTACTTTCTGCTTAAGCATTTCTTGACATTATTACTCTTAAAAAGTCAATCGTGCGATGTCAGCAGCTGATGCTGCGAATCATCCTGAGATAATTGCGCCTTTTTATACTTTGTATACACATCGCCGTCATGTATACATCATATATATACGTAAATTCGCTGTTCTCTCATTCATTGCCCTTTATCTTTCATTATTCCGTCCGGCGTTTGCAGAATCCATTCATTCCATGCGAGCATCCGATATGCATTTGTATATTCCCGCTAACTGGAATTTCCGAGGTATATATCTGCGAATCATTTCACTTCATACATATATATGAGGTGTGTGTGTATATATACACGCACGAGATACGTATCTTTCGCATACCTGAGTTAAAAGTTTTATTTTTTGTTCTTTCCCTTTGCGTGCGTGCAATGGAGATGCATTCGCATGCGCTATCGCGCCGAGAAATCGCTATGAAAATTTATCAACTTTTCTTCCCGCAATTAGTGCATAATTTGGCCAAGTTGGGACACGCTAGAGCAAAACGTTCGCCTTGTATTTACTCGTCGGACAATGGGTTGCCATTCCCGTGTCACATTAAGTGCCACACGCAATGTAGTGTCGCTGACTGAATGCTATAGAGTCCAGAACTGTTTTGACTGCGGAGGAATGTCTCGTAAATCGATTGTCCACGGTTCAAATGTTTCCCCTTTCTTGAAACCTTGACAATCTGCTGTTATATTCTGTAATTGACATAATTTAATGTTATTCATATGTGTAGCATTAGCATGTAAGGACTAATAATTATAATTGTTCTCAATAATAATAATATAAAAAAAAAAAACAATAACTTACTAGTTTTAATGGTAAAAATCCACATTTTTGTATAAAATAATCATAATTTTTTATTAAATATATTTCGTACAATAATTTATAAACCCAAATGTCGTCGTTTTGTAGTGAATTTTCATCTAGTTTTTTTTTTTAGATTTTCTTTACCAAAAACAAAATTTTGTTAACATGTATATGTATATTTTTTTTCAAAAAATTGTTTACGACTTTTTAACCATTCATCTTCAACAAATTGTGCGGCTATATATATATATATATATATATATTTTTTTTTTGCAAACAAAAAAATGAGATTTTCTTATCGACTAAAAAAAATTTGAGACCTAAAATTTTTATTTTAAAACCGGTCATATACACATCATTTTCTAAATAGAAAACTGTCTGTCGTGGTATGTATAGGGTCCGGTACAAAATTTCAACATGGCGTCCGAAATAAACATTTCTATTTTTTTTAATTTGAGTTTTTTTTTTTAAATGCTAAGAATGAAAAGTTGTTAGAATTCATAAAGAATATACTGGAATTCTTTTGGCAACATTTTGAAAAATTTTGTTTGAATTTTTAATTTGAAAAAATAAAAAAAAAATCATCCCAAATGTTATAAATATATTTCTTTCCTCGTAAACTATCAACTTTAAAATAAAAATAAAGAGTACCAAAAATGCTTAGAATTCATAATGGTACACTGGAATTTTTTAGTAGTTTTTATAAGTTTAAAAAATTTAAGTAATTCGAATAACAAATTTTTCGAAATATCATCAAAAAATTGTTGAAAATTCCAGTGCATTCCTCTACGAGTTCTATGAATTATTCACCACATAAGCGTAATCATTCTATAAATAGAAATAATAATTAGTAATAATAGAATGTCACCTATATTTGATATTAGAATTTTCACTGATTATTTATTTAAAATATAAATATATAAATAAATTAAAATTTAACACTAATCATTGACGGCGAGTATAGTAAAATCCGAGATTTCCGATTGATTCACGAGTCAGCGTGACATCAGAAAGCTAGAATGAATAAGAGTTTCGCGAATAAGCAGGAAGTACCATTTTACGAATGACTGATCAGACAATAGTATTCAACACTACAACATAAACAATATTCACGTATACTATTACTACATTTTAGCTTTATCTTTGTGATCGTTAAAATCGATTGCTAATTATTGTAAAGTAGTACGTACTGACAATTACGTTAAAATTGTAAAATCCAAGATTCGATCGTAAAAATAAATAAAAATGTGATACTAAAGCAACTGACGACAATTAAATGTAATAATTGTTGCAATAACTCTAGGAAAATTTTGAAACAAAAGAGAAATATTAAAAAAAAATGATACAAAAGATGTTTAAAAATGATATATATTATGAAAATTATATAAATTATGGATAAAATATTATACATGGAACAGTATGTCGTGGACGAAGTATGCCTGAAGAATAATTGTGAAAGATCAAGTTTTCAGATAAAAGTTTCAATACTGAATAACTTTGTAGATCGGGTTCAAATCATTACCAAGTTAAAAAACACCTAAGTTCTGACGTTTATGATCAAAACTTTCATCCTGAAAATACGACCGTTTATAAGTTTTTTTTTTTCAGAGGTTCTATATATTCTTTAAAGAACTGGCAAAAGAATGAAGTCGTTGGGAGTACTACTTCAGTAGTTGCTTAAGTAACTATTAAAGTAGGCCGACTTTTTTTTTATATTTTAGGTATAGGTACTTTTCAAAAGAAAACTTAATTTCTCAATTATCAATTATATTTCTCTTACTTTTTTTTTGTTATTTTGAAGATTTTAATTTTCTTGACTTTATTTTCATGTTATTATTTTTACTGTTTATAATTAAGCATTACTAGAGTCAGTATGTAATCAATTACTATATATATGTACTGTTCGAAATAATGTTTACATTTTGTTGTAGCAGTGATTCTGATTCGTTCATTGGTTTATGGATTTTTAATCCAATTTTTAAATTTTCAAACTTTTCCGTTTACCGGGATATTGCATCCATATATTTTGAACACAAAAACATAATAAAATCAATAAAACAATTAATACCTATCAATATTATCAACTTCGTTCAGTGTTATATATTTATATTACATTCAATATATATCTTACATTAAATATATTATCGCATCAAATAAATCGTATTAAACGAAATTCGCCATCAATATCATAAAAACGTCTTTTACGGGTTCGCTACTAAATAAATTGGAACATCTAAACTTTTATCGGTAAATAACTTGGCTATTCGAGGATGTTTTCCACCTCGTAAGTAGATGAATATTCGATATCTTACATTCAGTAAAATTCTAGCTCAGGTTAGATGCAGGTGAATTTATAACGAACGTATATTCAGTATACGTGCTCGTAAACATCCTCATCAATATGCAAACTTTCTGTATGGATGTGAATTCTGTTATGAGCACCGTTTGCACATCGGTTTGCACACACGCACAGATAAACATTGCCATGAATAATAGAGATTCCTTGTTTTAATTCATGTCTATATACGCTCTTATGAACAGACATTTTGTTGTGTTAGGCTGAATTTATAATATAGTTTCTGAAGTAAAGGAAGCTCATTCGCAACAGTACCGAAATTGATATAGGCGCCTCAGGGGCCTAATAATATTTTACCATATATTTTATTATTTTTCAATACGAAACTAGGGGCTTCGCCCCTGCGGCCTTTGGCCGCGAACCCCACCAAGGGGCTCTGCCCCCTGGACCACCGGCTCGCTTCACTCGCAAGATTGTCTTGATTCGGCCCTTCGGGCCTCAATAATTCAATATACTTCGCAGTATTGCCCTTCTTGCCGCTCAGTCCATCTTTCGTAAACTTTATAAAGTTTTTATAATTTAGTCTACAATATGAGTTTATTCAACCTCAACCATTTCGTGATCTTTGTTATGAATATTTTATACAAAGTGTACAATATACATAATAACTTTAAATTTAATGTAGATTTCGTGTTATTTGTAATATTCTGAAAACGTCCATTTCCACAACTTCGCCCTCCGCAACTGGCAAAGTATTTAACGCACAATTTGGTAATTCTTTAGTAGGGGTTACAAAATCACCTAATTTTGATACTACAATCAAAGTCAACAGCCCGGAGTCCTATTTGAATTGAATTTGTGCTTGAATGTTTTCCCCTTTTCACCGCCCTGATTTAAACTTTAAATTTTCGAAACTGCATTCAAAATCAGATGAAAACTAAGTTCTGACTACCGACTTTACAGAATCGAGATTTTGCATTTTTCATACTTAATTAAATTGAACGAATCTGAAAACCCCCGGCAAGTAGTTCTTGCTCTTATTGCATTATTGATACTGAATTTGAATTCAGCGACCCCGAAAAAACCCCAGAGTAACCCGATCCGATCAAATTCAAAGTCAGTTTTACGAAATAATATATTTTACAACCTCCCCCCACCCCCCATTTCGAAATGTTGCATTATTGATACTGAATTTGAATTCAGCGACCCCGAAAACCCCCGAGTAACCCGATCCGATCAAATTCAAAGTAATCAAATGAGCCTTTTATATCG
>JAPYZR010000239.1:0-57607 GCA_030522945.1 Trichopria nigra | reverse complement strand
GAAAACTTGGTTTAAAAAAAACCGACAGCGATTTCTTAAAAATTTGTGAGCTCAAAGTCGCTGTCAATTTTTGTGTCTTTTGGGCGTTAATGGGTTAAGGTAATCTTAAGATTCTTTAAAGATCATATTAAACTACAGATTATTGCGTCCTTTAGGGGATTCGTCTTTTAATTAGTCATTCCTTATTTGGTTAACCCTGCGAAACAAAAAGTACGAGGGATGTACCCAAGGTCCAAATCACTCTTTTATTTCATTTCAGTTACAGCTATAAACGTAATTTAAAATTTGATTTGGACACCCGTACACTCTTCGTACATTCCGATTTTTACTAAGGAAAAATGCATATTTCGTTGTTTGATTGTCGCTAAGTAGTAATATAGGCAGCTGGGAAAAAGGAAAAAAAAATCACTAAACAAAATTAAGCATTTCATAACATAAAAAAAAAATATTAGATATATTGATAAAAGTACTGGTTTCATCTGGTAATTGAACGAACGACGAAACATTTTGTTTTACCGGATAGTCTGTTTATTAAAATTTGAAATATCTTGCATAATAGCTTTACTTCTTATATTAGAACACTTAATTTTGTTGAACAAAAAATTGAGAACATTTATTAATAATACCGAATTAGTTCTTTTTTTTAACGCTATAAATGACAGGGTGGTGGAGCGAGTGGCTAATAACATCGAATTACGTGAAATGTCATGTCTTGATGAGGGGGCGAAGCTCCCTTCCCTTCCCCCCATTTCTACACCCGTTTCATCTGTCTCCTCTCCCCACTTGGCCGTTTATATTAATAAAATCGTATTATATTACGAGAGAAATAATAATTATGACTTGTCCCCCAGCAGAAACTTTGCCGGTCCATTCTTATATTTCCAAAGCTCTCGCAATGAGTATCGTTTAAATATCGTACAACTTTTCCAATTTTCCATCCCTAAACATTAACGAATTTTTCGTCCCCAGCTACGAAAAGTCTAGTTCGCAACGCGGGCGTAATGATTTTCACCCTCGCGCAAGTGCTTCGCACTCCGGCCGGATGTCCCGGTCGTTGTACCCAGCAATTATCACTGGAGGCATAAAACTCCATTTTACGTCCGACTTGAACACTCTTCCGTGTGAAAATCCCGGTATGTAAAGACATCTTTTTCCACACGCTATACGGAAAAAGGTCGTTTCCTTCATTATCGTCAACGCGCAAATATAGATGATACAATAATTGTATACAAATCATGTAAATGGCATTAAACATGATTTTAATTAATTAATTGTTTTATGAACTAGTATTCTTAGTTTTTATTGTTCATAAAAATTAATATTTATTGTCATTATTATTTCTCATGAATGTGTACAATTTTGTGTTAATATTATATATGTTTTGAAAGTTTTCTTAAACACACACACCCACACACAGATATTGATAAATTATTAAATTATTATGTGATATATCGACGAAGATATTAAAACAATGTGATTAAAAATGTCAATCTTTTCCATTGTTTCGGAATCATATATTTATAATTTGACGCTTCGTCAGAAAATCATTCAAAAGACTATTTGGAATGTGCTAAATTTTTTTTTTACATGGCGCCAATCATTCGTTTTCAAGCGATAGATATTGTAAATATTCAATTTAAGTATCACCAATCTTCGGACTTAAAGAGAATAAAATTAAAAAATGCATACATCTGGCAATCTTTCCAGAGTATCAGTGCTGGAAATATCTGATTTACAATATAGTGGTTCCATGTCTCGATACACGAAATGAAAATACGTCGGATGGAGAGATGTATGTTTATTTGAATACGTGCCTGCACAAGAACTGAATATCACAGATTCAGTCGAGCTACTCGGGCATCTGTAGCAGTATTAAAAAATGTATGTGTACTTAAGGGGCTGCCGAGCACCCGAAGTGAGGTGAGATGGAGGGTAGAAGAAAGCAAGAAAATTTTGCTCCAAGTTTGCGGAATTATGAGTCGCTTTTCATGAAGCAGTGCTTTCAGATTTAGCATTTTTTTCATTGAAAGATATATCCCTCGAGTGTCTTAAATCGCGCCAAATCTGAGAACATTGGAGGAGTCAACTGTTTCTATTCAAATTTTCGCGTATTGTCCTATGACACATCTCAATAGGGTCATTGCCTACATTGTTTCTACATTCAATTCCAGTTTAATTTTAATATTTTTTCGATTTGTGATTTCTGAAATGATTAAAAATGTTGTTGATAACAGTTAGTTAAACAATCGAAGCGAATCTAAGTTTTTGCATGATGCATTTTTATATCATGGTCAATAATTGGCTAAAAAATAGAAAAATTACTATATTATCATGAACTTTGTTATTCGTAAAATACGCCTTTTTTAAATGTGGGGGTAGTTGAAAATTAAGAAAAGGTTAGATCCGGCCCTTGGCCTTCATCCTTACATGGTTGGGTTCATTTGATTTATTGCACGCATAAATATACAAGATAAACCTTTTTATGCACAATATATGCAGATCGATTATAATTACAAAACACTCACATTCAAAACATTAATGATCTTTAAAAATTCATACTTAAAATAACAATGTCTAGATAATTAAAAAACAATAAATTAATGTAGAGATACTTAAAAGCAGTTCCGACTAAAATTGTCACCCTCTTGAATCATTTTTGAATTCTTTAAAAAGACGTAATTTCGTTACAATCGACAGATATTTTCATTCAGATATTTCATCTTCTGTGTTTAATAGACTTCCACTTTAAATTATTATCAATTACTCGACACTTCTATTAGGGAATATTACGGAAACAAATTTACAATCTGTTACAAAATTTTGATATATTACAGAACTTCGAAAGGTATTAAAGCATCGTTCACGAGATCCAACACAAAGTCGCTTGCAAGGAAATATGTACGCGTATAGTGCGACCCGCGCATATTCAACGGCCGGGAATACGTAATAGGGCACAAAAGCTTTAGCGAAATTTGATCCTTTGTTTAGCCCCAGAGTGATATAGGCTCAAAGTTCTTTCGCATTCGTTACTCGATGAATCCTTTTTTTTTTTTAACGACGTGAACTTCGGGATTCCAATCCCTATACAAAAATAACTACAGACTTACTATACATATATATAGGAATCGAATATTGTATATTGATTTTCTTTTCAAGCGTACAATTTATTATCTGTTGTATAAGTAGATAAAGAATACTGTCATATCAAAAGAATCTTGTTTTTACAAACATTATAAAATGTTGGAAGATCTGAATTTTTTTATTGTTATTGAAATTTTGAGTAAAGTAAGTGTTGCCCCTCTTGAATTAATAATAATAATAATAATAATAACAACCGTCACTTTCGCCAATTATTTAGAATATTCAATACACGCTCAAGGCGATTTACAAGATGAAAGAAGAGACACTGAAACGTTAAATCATATAAAAGTGTGAAATATAATGTACGCGTGTATTTAAAAATAGTTTATGTCGAATCTTAACCGCGTCAGCCAGCGATTCACAGCTTCTTTATCACCGCGCCGCAACAACGAATTGCCGTCGGCAGCTACAAACGATCTTGCACATGTGTAGCGGTACTCCCTCTGATAATGCCTTTGCTTTTTTTACAAGCATACGTATATGTGGAGTTGCGGAGTTCATTGCTGTAAAGTCAATGGATCTCACTCTGAATCTCTTTCATATTCATCTATATAATATTCCGTTTTTAAGGCAAACGTATACCCTTATGCGAGCTCTTCAGAAATAGGATGTCTGAGATAAATATATTAGTACAAGCTTAAAGTAATATACATATTTTATTTTATTATTCACGTCTTCGAATGTTTTAAAAATTATTCTATAATTGGCAAAAATTTCCTTTTTGCTTTTGTACTGGGGTGCTTATCTTACAAGATTCAAAAAGTTACAAATACATTTGCACTCCAAAGCAGGCTGTTCTAAGAGAACGATGCTCTTTGACGCTTTACAACGAATACGAATAGAAACGGAATTCTATAACATCATACTATTCATTGGAACTCTGCAGTTCGTGAGCAATCTTTGCCAGAGGCATATACATGTTCTGATGATGTCAGTGCAAAGTAAAGTTTAATTATGTAAGAGTAGCTAGTATTCAATTCAAAACACCTCGATTTCTCGTCTTGTTATCAAAACTCGCTCAAGACGCCGGCAGCACATTTTCCATTTCCATGATTGAAGACGTTCAGTTCAAAGTAGAATTTAACTTTAAATATGTGTGGCAGCTAAAGTCAATTCAAATTCAGGAGCCAGATTGAATCTTATTTTCCGTTTTACACTACCATGTCTTAAAGTATTGACTTGAAACTTTTACGAGAATAACGATTTTACAATTAAATACTCATTTTAGAAGTTGTAAATTCAACAAAAACAAAATGTAAAATTGTTTATTTAAAGATTGCCATTTTGATGGCTCCCAAGTAAACAAAGTAGTATATAAGAAAAACGAAAAAAAAAAAAAAATTATTGTTTTTGTAATACTTTTTCTTGTTCCTCAAGCCTTCTCAATTTTTTTTCGTATTTAGATGCAGTGATCATAAAATAACCAGCTTTATTTGTTATTTAGGTGTTCCGGAGAAATGATTGAAAAACCGGTATCACACTTTATGACTTCATGAAATATTAATGCTGACCGAGTCAAAATTCGTATACATATTGGGGTTGCCGATCGAAATCACCTTTTCGTAAAACTGCGGTGTCAGTTTTCCAATACGTATTTCCAAGTTAAACAATTGTAAAGAATAACAAAAAAGACACAATAAATAAACGTATAATTTCTATTCACGTGCGTTAATTTATAACAATTATTTACGGGATGCGGAATTTCTCTCTAAATTAAACTAATAAATATCACTCTGAATCTCGTTCTACTTACAAGTTTACGAAAATTATGGTTCCAAAAGGTAGAGTAAAACATTATCTCTTGAACAGTCTGCATTCTTACAGTCGGGTTCTAAGCGTCCATTAGTGAAATTGGACTAATTTACAAGAAATCAGGAGAGTGGGTGGAGTTTTTGCCTTTAACTCTAAGGGTCGCCGAGCGCTTCGCAATAAGGTAAGGAGAATGGACAAAAAAAGGAAGAAAACTTTGCACCATATTTTCAGATTTTTCTAGGTGTCTTTTATGCAGTTTCTTGAATATTTTATCTTATAATAGTCAAATCGGATGAAATAATATAATTTACATTTCTGTTTAAAAATATTACGTGAAACGATTAATTGCGACTTTAAAATGATTTGCATAATAATAATAATAATAATAATAATAATAATAATAATAATAAAAATTTTATTGTATAAACAACGTTTTCTCCAAAAAGCAATTGCAACTCAGGCTGTAGTTTCAATAAACTCGAAGAAGCAAAGTTCCCTCGTTCAATGATCTACATGTAATTTACACGTGTTATCATACATGTCCCCACCTCATAAATTTCGATAGGGCTACTTATTGGGCAGCATTTTGCAGTAGATTCAAAAGCAGCTGTCAAGACTTAAGAGATTTTTTGAATTGTACTACTGTATCTTTATCAAACTATCTATATGTGTAGGATATGGCTGATTGATTGAGGACCAATTGACCATTTCAAAAAATATATTTTTAATTGCAAAATTCTTGTTAAAATTTGATTTTTAATGTTAAACGCGTCTAATGTAAAATAAAAATCAATTTGGCCATTGTAGGGAGCAACGAATGGCATGTGCAGTTAATTGTCGTTTCTAAGGAGAATATAGTGCAGCTGCGACGAAAGGGGAAATGGTGATAATGAGGCGCGAACCTCTCGGTTTACCAGGCAAGAGCGTTAAAGGGCTGTAAGGGTGATACTTCGCCCCATCGATATCGGTGACTGAAGGTCTCGTGAACAAAATCCATTTAGTTCACCATTCAGACACTTTTTGATAAAAATTAAATTAAAACATTATTTTTGGTATACGTCTATGAAGCCTAGGAACTTTTAGCATTGCCATTTTACTTTAAGGGACTTCTACCAACGATCGCGTTCATAAAGTTAATTCCTAACCTAAAAAGAAACATTTTTAGCGTTTCTCTATAGTAAATATCGAAGTGTATACGCAAAGGAGTACAAGGTTCTATATGACTTTTATGTTACATTTCAAATACACTTAAACGTCATTTTTAAAGTGAAATTTGAGCCAAACTACATACATCATATATATATATTCCAATATTAATAAGCGTGAAAGGTTGAGGACTGCAAGAAGATTACATAAAGTGTCTAAAAATCTTGCATTTAAATAAGAAGCACTACAATTCTCAAATCGTGCAATAAAATTCTATTCGAATATTATTTTAAACTATACGGACTGTGTTTAAAATGCTCTACGTTTTTTTATTTATTTTATCAATGAGAGTAATAAATTTTGTTGCGTCATATCGATTTTTTATTTACGCGCACTATTTGAATATATTATTTCAAAATGTTGTATCGATTACTGCGTATTCATAATGGCTTTATGTGTTACTTGATATTATTGTTAATGGTTATATTATAGTAACATTCGAAAATTTCCATCAGGTTTATATTCTGATATTTTTTAATAGTTTTATTAAAAAGATCGATTGTTATCAACGAATGCGAAAAACAAAATCAACGTACATATATATGCTCGTATAAATGTAAAGAATTATTTTTTAAACGACATTTGTTATATGTGAAACACGATTTGCATTCTGAACATTTTCAAACGTATTTTATTCATTTATATGTTCGTGGATTTTTTTTTTATCAACGGAACGCCTTTTAGCGAGAAATATTGGGAATAACGCGTTTCCGAATTTGTTGATATTCGCATCGGACGAGATGTAAATAAACGCACCCACCACCCGTCTGTACATCGCTCGGAGCTACAATTACATACAAAAAAGGGTGGGTTCGTGTGCCCTGAACATATGGAAACGCACGTGAAAGTCGGCGCAGAACATGCATGAGCGGTAAACATTGTATAGGTGTAGGTATAGGATGGGGGAGGTGTTGTACTATATTTTTTTAATATTTTATATTATATTTTTTTAATATGTTGATATTGATTACCAAATATAATATGTGCATTGAAGAGGAATTTATTATAAACGTTTAAAAAACTTTGGAATATAATATATTAGAGACCATTAAATTACAGAAACACGTGCAAACGCTTTCATATACCATAGAAAGATTTCAATAT
The DNA here is from genome assembly GCA_030522945.1 of Trichopria nigra. Taxonomy (NCBI): domain Eukaryota; kingdom Metazoa; phylum Arthropoda; class Insecta; order Hymenoptera; family Diapriidae; genus Trichopria; species Trichopria nigra. Next base: position 50,404 of record JAPYZR010000239.1, on the reverse strand, counting down.
TATAAATTCTTTTTATATTTAAGATAACTGATTATATATGGTATGCGAATCTGGAAAAAAAGACAGTCAATATGATATTCATCACTGATCGATTAGCGACAGCAAATTTGGTCGAAATGACTTTAGAATCTGGTCAGCAATATAAATGTTGGATTAAGCTGGAATAAATGTTGAATTAGGAATTATTCTGATAGCATATTGACAGGTATGTTCACTTTTTTCCATTAATACACCGGCAAACAGCCTGAAATATGCAAGTTTATTTGCCGTTTTGATACACATACATGTATAGGAAACTATTATTATATTAAATATTTATTACTTCTTAAAAATACAACAGACGTATGAAATGACTTACGCATAATTAAAACGGATGACACCAACATTTATTGTCGTTTAAAGCACGTCAAATATGTTTCGTAAAATGTTAAGTCTATGAGATTACGTGAACTCTTGAGATATAGGGAAATATCTTTCTTCTGCTTCGTCTTCTTTATGCATCACACTTCATCTCCAGGAGCAACAAAGAAGGATGCATGTTGCGTCCAACCGATAGTAGGGAAATATCAAAGAATTTCGCGTCTACAATTTCTCCTTTAAAATATTCTATCCAGAATTTCGGTCTAGAATTCCACGTCAACAATTTCCTACACGCAATTTCTCACTACACACTTCCATCACATTAACCAATAATTGTTGCTAAGTTTTGAACGTTTGATTGGCCCTATACTATAAGCTCCTTTTTGTTTAGATTAAACTGTTTTATATAGTGAGTGTTCTGAGGGCTGGATTCTGGTAGGAGGTTTATAAGGCGTCAAGGCAAAATAAATTCAAGTCAAGATGTTGGCTGGGTTCGACACGGACCTTTTCGATTGGGTTACGTATATGAAGCTCCGTTATAAGCGTCAGGTTCTGTCAGAAATTGTCGTCCGGAAAGAGTAGTCGGGGAATCGTCCGAATGGAAATTGCAGACGGCAAAATTGCCCGAAAATCCTCAAACGTTTTTTTTTTTTTATTGAAGTAAACTATTTCATTTGTAATGTTTTTTTTCCTATTTTTTAAATTCTTGTACATCGGTTTGTATTTACAATGCAGTCAAAAATTGAATATAACTACATAGATAAAATGTTCAAAAGCAAAGAAATCGCTTGAAAATGAATAGGAGAAAATGTTTGATGAATTTCGTATGAAATGTTGATAAAACTTTTATTTAGGGGTCCTTACATAGTTTAAAAATTCTTATAAATTTATTTAGAAATGTACATTTTAATGGGTGTATTAAATTCTACAATATGACAAGTAAGTGTAAATATCGGAGTAGACCTTAATAAATTGGGAAACTGAGTGTCGACGTGTATTTTCCAGATCAATCGTTCTACTGGATTATCGTATCAATTAATTAGCGTGATCCTGTAATTTAAGGCTCAAACGTTCCAATGAAACATATTTTATAGAGTGTATAAATCAACAATGCGTAAAGTGAACTTTTTTCAGAAAGAGCGACAGCGATACGCGCGAGGCGCCGACAAAGGTTGGCTTCGACGAGTTTCGCCCAATCGTTGGAGTGAAAAAAACGTCGCGAGTTGAACGACGCGGGGGAAATTGAGAGCGTAAAGTACACGTTACGCATCGAAAGCTCAACATTATGCATGCACTTGGTCATGCGTAAACATTTTTTTTTATAACACGCCGGAAATATTATCAATTCTCCAAGTTGACTGCAAAGTTTAATACAAGCAATAAGTCAACTAAATTGAAAATAGGATATGATTTAAAAAGTATCCATAATTATTGTAATCCGTACTATACATAGTATGTAATATATATATTATTGGATGAGTAACATCCAATAATGAATTATTTCAGTATTGAATTCTATTTCTACTTCTATTTTTTGTTTTGCTTTTTTTTAGTAGCTAATTTCTGTTCTAAAAGTCATTGTGTCATACCATAAACGATTTAAAAAACGATTAAAAAAGTAGTTCTAATACAGTTTAACCATATAAATAACGATTAAAAATATAATCTTTAACAATAGTTTAATGTTAAATCCTGACATGTATACAGTAAATTAGTTTGTTATAAAAAAGTCTAATAAGTGAACTTTTGTTTTATCCTTTCCATCAGTTGACGTATAGTGCCAATTAATTTTGCACTGAATTCTTATGGTAATCCTGGAAAGATTACCATCTATTATTTCCCCCCGGGATTTACGCTATTTTTAGTGCGTCTACGGGAGGGCGAGTTTGGGATAATAGGGATGTATACGATGGCAAATATCCACGCCAAAGTGCGTTCAGAGAATTGAATTGTTTAGGACTTTTGCTCGGATTCCGAACTGCAAAGTGACCATTTCAACCTACTCCGAATTTTTTAGATTTTTAACTTGGTTCGGAGATTATTTCTTATAAATGGTTTATACATAGTATACGTATATTTGTTTTTCTTTTTAGATTTTTCAACTCATTGTTTATATTCCAATGTTTAGAACAAATTTTACAATTAAACATTTCTGAAATACGGTTAATAAATTATTATTATACATTTATAGAGATTAATAAAAAAAATATTTATAATATCAAATGATAGTCTAATTTATTTATAAATATGATTTATAATTATAATTTATTTATTGATATATATTTAGCTAACGAACCGTCATAAATTGAAAAAGTAGTTAAATTACTTTTCAGAGTCTTATATTCTTCTTATTACCATGCCAATAAAAGAAACAGAGGATGGGTTCCAGAGTAAGGAACACAAAGTATCCCGCGTTAAAAGGCATGTTATGCATATGACACGACTTTAACACACGAGACTCTATATTTGATAAACAGAAATCCATCCGACACAACGAATGTAGAATATAATGTGTAAACGAATTGAGGATAAAGCATCTGCAATTTGAAGCACATACTGCATATGATGATACCAATAAACCATAATGTTCCAGTACTTGAGAGAAAATGCATTGACAATAACGTTTACAACAATTCATTTAGGAAATTTTAATGTTTTTTAAAACATTGATTTCCGTGAAGATGAACCATGGAATTTAAGAGATATTCAGTCAATGAAAATCACACAATCACTAGAACATGAATTGTATTTTCATAACTAACGACCAAAGTTACTAATGCACCTTTGAAGTAATTGACGTAAAATTTCATTAGGGGAATAATAGATTAAGCGTTTTATTCAAGTATATACAAATTATTAATTTCTACTTAAAATGCAAAAAGTTGACACCTACGTTTTCAATATTAGACTGAAAAAATGATTTGCTTTGAAAAAAGGTGACTGACTCAACAATCACATAATTGAATGTATTCACTTGATATAAAACCAAGTAAAGTGTTTAATTCAATTACGTCGTTATTGAAACAATTAAATTGTATCAATCACGCAGTGCTTATATAATTAAAACGGCAAATTTTTTTCAGTATAACAAAACATAACCGTGTTATACAACATGCCTTGGGCAATTTTATAACGGTCTTAATTCATTGTTTTTAAACACTCGAATGGCGAAGTTCGTGCATCCTTTGCCGGTGTTTCTTAAGAATCGAACGCTGCGTAAAGCTTTTTTCGCAAATGTTGCACTTGTAGGGCCGCTCGCCTGTGTGCATCCTTCCGTGAGTTTCAAGGTGACTACGTTGTGCAAAGGCCTTCTCGCAGATATCGCATTTGTAGGGCCGTACACCTGTATGTGTCCGAACGTGCTTTTTGAGACTTTGGCTGTGGGTGAAGGTCTTTTCGCAAACGTCGCATTTGTAGGGTCGTTCGCCGGTGTGCGATCTCATATGGGTACTGAAATCGTGATTTCGCTTGAAGTACTTCTTGCATGTGTCGCATTTGAAGGGTCGAACACCAGTGTGCAGTCTCTTATGAGTGTCCATGTGAGTTTTATGTGTAAATGTCTTATCACATAGGTTGCATTTGTAGGGTCGTTCGCCTGTGTGCATCGTTGAGTGTACCTCTAAGTTCAAAGTTTTATTGAAACCCTTGCCGCAAAATAAACAAAGGAAACGCTTCCCATCACTGTGGCATTCTAAAAAATGTCGTTGTAAATAGTTTTGAGTTCTGAAACTTTTTCGGCAAAGACGACAATTAAATCTGCTTGGGTTTTCATCCTGGAAAAAATAATTCTTCGAAGAACTTCGGATATTCGGAAGCCTTATTGTAAAAATATCATAAACAATAGTTAAATAATATTTACTAAAGAAACGTGTGAAGAAGAAATTTCAAAAGTTTCCGAAAGTAATTAATAACTTTGTTATTCATAACTTCAAATTAATAACAAAAGTATGAATACATTAATATTTACTTTATATGTATATTATTTTTAACTTACATTATCTAGCAGAGGACGCGCTATTTCTTCTTCATCACTTTTGTCGAACATTGTTCTTGGACTGACTAATCTTTTACGCCCTTTTTTCCAGTAGGGATTCTTCATTCCAAGTCCTCCGCAGACAAACTGAAGGTCACTGCTTTCAGGAATTCCCAGCTGTAATTGATAACAAATATTTGAACAATGATTACAAACAGTGTATATAAATAATCGTATGATACATGATAAAAGTCTATAGACAAATTTCATCTTAACTTCCAACTATTGCAAATAATTTATTTAGATTTTAATTAAGGAATTAAGGAATTTTTATTAAGTGGCATGTATTGTCGATCATCAAGAATAAGATTTAGAGCTCGACATCGTAATTTACATTTAGGCATTAGTGAAAAAAAAATGTTAATATTTCTTATGAACTAAACTCGAGATTGTATAATCATATATACAGGCTGGTATTTCTATAAATACAACACTTTAAATGTTAAAAATAATGTTTACCACTTGGAGTAAATCAGTGTCTTCCAGTAGCGGCAATCCTTCATCATCCGATTCAGAATTCGGAAGATTCGAAGCAAGGTCGGTTAAAGCGCAAGATTGAGAAATTTTTGTCAAATCTTCATATGGAGAGCAAGTATCCGATGAGCTTGGACTTGGAAGAAGTCGATCGAAGTTAATTTCGAAATCAAATAGTAAGTCGATGTCTGAAAGAAGATAATTTGGAATTTACGTATAATAAAAATAACAAGTTCTTGAAATTCTACAGTGTGTATTGTACAATTTTGTTAATACCTTGATAAGTTGAGGATGAGATGTTTTCTTTTGACACTTTATTTTCCTGATGAAAGTATTTCTGTACTTCGAATTCCAATTCTTCATCATGAATGGACAAATTAGCATTTCGATTTGTACGTAACGGATCCTTTAATTCTTCTTTAGGTAGGGGCTGACATAGAGCATCGTCATTTCCGTGCATTATAGAATTAGCAGTATAGCTAAACAAAATTAATAGAAGTTGAAATCTCGATTTTTAGAAATCCTCGAGATTTATCGCGGCCTCGTGTAACGTATAACTTTTCTGGTATATTTTTATATAAAAAGGAGGCATTTTAGAATATAATACTACGGGATTTGATGCTATATTCCCGACCTATTCTATCGCAAACAGTAAGATTGCATTTTGAATTCGTGCAGTTCAAATGGTCTAAAAATTTATACGAAGCATGCAGCAATAATATATTGGCAGAAACTAAAAGATATACGATTTCGGGAAACAATTGGGTACGTGCGAATAATTATTTAAAATCTTCAATTTATTACTGAACTCAATTTATTGTCTGATCTTATGAAATTTTTGAAAATAAGACGACTTAAAAGAATAGCGATTTAATTTCTTGAGTAAATGGTTCTCGACAACTTATTCACACTAATTTTTGAAACTTTATAAAGTACCAGTGTCTTGTTATTATTATGCAAAAAAATATTTAAGCCATCAAATTATTAAGATCGAAAAATTCGGGTTAGTTGTATTCCGCATGTTTTCACATGACTAAATATTATAATTCTATTATTAAACACATATTTCACCCATATTTAAAGATTTAAAATGTTTATTTAAAAATTGCTTGGCAAAGTTTGCCAATTAAAGAAATATTCATATGTAAACACATAAGTCGATCTTACGTTCTTAGAATGCTGTCATGAATAACTACCTATTTCATCTGGCACATGTATGCACTCTAGAGGACATTTTATTATTATTATTATTATTATTATACTTTTGTTAATTTCGCTAATTTAGCTGTTTATAGTGTTTGTTAAAACATATCAAGGAATTCCAATGTATAGTAAGGCCGAAGCACAAAAGAAATCCACACTTGAAACCAAATATGATTTTTGGTCCGCCTCCAAATTTCAGTGTTTATTCTACACTAAACGGTCTTAAAGGGATTGGGAATTCTGATTTCGGATCGGATCTTTTATTCTGTCTCAGCCTTATAGTACGCACGCTTTAACACATATTTCACTGCGTTTGGTGCACACGCGTCCACCCTCTAGAGCCGAGACATTTTAAATTAAATCGAGGGGCTGATAGCAAAGACGGGTTAAAAATACAATTGGATCAAATGGGAGCTGAAAATTTGTCCCATTTATGACGTCATTGATGTTGTAAATTCGTTTTCCCGGTGCTAATGTTTTATTTTATTCAAATCAGAAAAAAAACAAGAATTATTCTCAAAAGATGTAGTTCTGCAGTATCGATAATAAAGTTTACAATGTCCATAATGACAATATGGACACATTGTTTATTGTTTTTAAGTACAGCCCTTTATGTCAGCCCTTGTTTCTACGTAGCGGGCAAATATCATTGCTTTGTCAAAAAAATAAAACATAAAATAACATAGAATAAAATAAAATAAAATAGTTCGTAATAATTTTTTGATCAAAAGATAAAATATTGATCAAAAGATACTTATAGAATTCATCTCATGAACAGATACTATAATTAATATTTTCTGCCAATTTAATTTGTACAAAAATTCAAGAAATCTTTACAAAAACCCTCAACGATACAAGTGGGATTTCATTAATGAGATAATAAAATTTTATTCTTAAATGAATAAATATTATTCCATCCGGACTTAAATAAAAACAATGTAGCCTATTTTATAGGAAAGTAGCCTATAAAATTGACTACTTTCACAAATTTTTTTCAGTGGAAATTGAGCGACTTTTGTAAGAACGTTATTTCACTATTTGAGTAATGACATTTATTCGATTCAGTTTAAAAAGAGTAAAATGCCCATCTAGAAAGATTAAAAATACATTTGTTTAAAAGAATGGTACAATAGTATCTACTCTTGGAAATTTAGTAGCCATCGTCGCAGTAAAAATTAAATTTGTAAAGCAAGTATTCACCTTAATAATGAATGAACGAAATTTCACGTGAAACCTTATAGCTTTTAGGTTCTTAATTGAAATTTTCCCTGGCATTCTTCCGTTTGTTCGTTGCCTGTTCCTGTCACACTGTTCCATTCATTATATTTGCAAACTTTCACACGTCAATCACAAGTTAAGGGAAATTCAGTGTTTCATCTTAGAAATCGTTTATTATTCTTCGTTTTAATTAATGGTATTTATACTTTAAGATATTCATTTAAATATTTTAAAGGAGGAAGGAAGAAATTCATTAGAAGTTAAAATTACGTCAACACTGACATGACACCGCCGACGCCTTACGTCTAAATATAGGCGGAAGGCTCGAAACAGTGATTAACTCCGATTCAAACATTGTTTGGAAGTAATTGTATTTGGAAATTCGATTACGTAGTAATTAAATTAAAAACTACAAATCCTTCGAAAACAAAATTTACATTTATTTACGAAAAAACAAAAAGGTGACGAAACCCATTTTTTCATATTTTCACTAATAACAAAATCACACTATTTATTCGATTTTCATCGTAATCACCAAAGTCACAATAGTACATTTTACTACAGTTGTCATTGTCAATAAATTCGTATATTTTTTGGGTTTTATAGAAAACCGTTACGTCAAAGAATATACTCTTTTAATTTTGTGCAGGGAAAATTTGGCTACTTTCTCAAAAATGTAAATTTTCGCTTCTTTCAGAGTAACATTTTAAAATAACTTTTATATTTTATAGTAACTTTTCAGGATGCTCGGAGAATATTGTCATTCAGAAAAAGTGAATATCGCTCTTAAAAGAAAGAAAACTACACTTTTTTAACGGAGCGTCTCAATTGTCACTCCAGTTTAGAGCGCGTAAACTCGAGGATATTTGTGAAAATACTTTTTCTAAATATTTATAACTATGACCAATTTTTTATTACGTCTTCAGTTAGGTAAGGAATTTTTAGGAAATAACAAATTTTTAATACGGAACATGAAATATCTTCTCGTTACTCATTTCCAAGACATTTAGCGCTTTTTAAAAATCCACGAAATAGTCCTTTGCAGAAGCACAATTGAAAAAATACAATATTTATCTGAACAAAATTACGGATTGCTATTAGCATGTACAGAAATGAAGTGAATGTTAAAAAAAGCACTATATTTTCACTTTTTGAAGAAACGTAACAACTTCCAACAAAATACAGTTTGACATAATCTGCCTTCAAAATTAAAAAAAAAAAGAAGAAAAACTACATGTCCGACTATCAGAAAAATACAAAAATCTTCCAAAGTTCGTAAATTGGCATTCGAACATTCGAAAGTTAGGAATTACTTACAGTTTCATGACAACTAGAATGACTGGAAACGAAAGTGACAGCGATAATTTTTGACACTTGTAACTTTAAGTTTTTGATTCAATCAATTTACATGTGTGTTCAAAAAGCGCGAATAAGTATTCATATAAACTTTTTGGAAGTGACACGCGGTTCATAATTACCGAGTCAATTTATGATTTTCCTTCGATGACTAAACTTTGCAGGATTGCACACCAGACGCAGTTTCGCAACATCCGTCCGTTGTTGCCGGCAGACTGAGGAAAATCTTCCAAAAGGCGCTTTAGATTTTCCCCGCTAACGGAGGACAATATCGTAGGGGTGACGAACACGAAGATTACGTTAGGGGATCACGAAGTACAGAAACAGCGGCGGAGGGAGAGGGTGTTTAAAAACCGGACTCTTTGAATCCTCCTATATAGTATAAGTACAAGTTTAAATGCACTATTATACAACGCATGCATTCACATGTAGAAGCGAGTTGAATATCGCGCTGTAGACACTGTATGCACTACTAAAGGAGACAAACGAGGGGTAGAGGGTGGCAACAAAGGCGAACAGAACTGCGAAAGGTAAATGCACCCGAATAAAAAAAAATATCTAGCAGTAGTAGTTCCTCACAGTGTATTTTTGGCCAACAGCCCGGGGATCGTCCGTGACAACGTCACCCAGGAAACGTAGGCGGTTCTGTTTCTCCCTTGTAGTGGAAACAGTCAGGACCTTACAAAAGAGCTGCAAAAGGGGTTACACTTCGGTCTACGGCTAGACTTGTAGTGCCGGCGCGGTTCGGGGATTCGAAAATGTCACCGACGGCAGCGCCGCTGTTGGATCGATGTGAGATCGATGTGCATGCGTACATGCCTGCTTCTGTGATTACACGAACACTGCTGATACGTATCGGTAAAACAGGTCTATGTTGGAGAGAGAGAGAGAGAGAGTGAGAGAAACAGAGAGAGCGCGCGCGCACCGCCGGTGATAACGCCGGATGTTGGATCGCTCGATCGGGTGGTAGTGAAGAGTCGCTGCACCCGAGCGAAGGCGTGATATAACTGATCTCAGCTTTATCGACGATAAGTATATATACCCTCCACGCGAACGTCAGGCGTTGCGCAATCCGAAACAAAGGGGCGGAGCGGATATTTCCCCGATAGATTCGTTCAGCCGAATAACCCCTGTTGCGTCGCCCTCGCTTTGTCTGTTACGCCGACCCTTCTGATTCGTACCATTACTATTTGCATTATTCAAAACGATGTGCAGTCGGGATGCTGTAATGAAGTACATGTTTGTAAACATATTCTATTTGTCGACTTTTCTTCCAAATAACATACTATTTGCAGACCAGCTCTTCCTTGCCGAAAGAACATAAATCCTCTGGTTCGTGGAAACATTCAGTGCATTTAAGTATAATAGAATTTTCGGCTCTTTTCTTTACAATTATATTTTGCTTTCTTCTGGTGCAAAGTTAAACGCCGTGCATAATCTTATTCATTTTCTGAACAGTGCGAATGTTAGTGAAACAATGGTCCATGTTTTGTTTCACGGAAGTTTCGTAAATAGATTGAGCTTATATTAACAACGGTTTCCATCTCGCTTCCTATACCCAAATTTGTATAAAATTGACACTTGGAATTCGACGATGACAATAAACTAACTCATTCCATATCACGGCATTTTCTTATGACGTCGTTTATTCCCCTTCGGATCAAAAGGAATAACTTTCAAAAATAGTGCTTTTATTATATTGTACAGCAACAAGTACTTTGTCAAGATGATAAATAAGTCATTATTTGGATATCTTTTGAAAAATCCGTTCGCATTACTGACCGACGTAATGACTGCCAAGATCCAAATCAAATATGTTTGAGAATAATGGTTACGTCGCTAATAATGCATTATTGCGTTTTAATTATCCTGTCGCTTATCGTGACAAAACGAAAATTTCCGTTTTCGGGACTCCGAAGGTCAAGAAAATCTTCAAAATGACCTTGTTCCCAAGATTAGAAGAAACGGTAATTGCACTACGAACGGTATATCCGCCCTTGCCCACCGTCTGCCGTTCCACACTTCCTACTCGTTGATCTAATGTTGATGTATAAACTTCTTTTGAAGTTTTGTATATTTACATGGAAATTAGAGAATATTTGACTACTGTTTGACTGCCATTACTCAAAGTCAAAATTTGTTTTAATAAGTATATTATAATTTTCTTATCAGTGAGGTATAAATCAAAATTATAACAATTTAACAAAAGACCTAACAGCAAGTATTGAAACGAATTCATCATTTTCTCCAGTACCAAACGATATGTCTTAATGCAGGGAATTAACTTTTTATGCGCATCTTATCAGTTAAGGTACAGACGATTCCTATGATGTTGCTCGAGCGTGCGCGAAGTGCAGTACATTACTTCCTCTACCGTGCATGTACAACACAGTAGTGCTTTAAATTTTGAATATTGAATATATAACTTTAGGTATTCACTTTACCCTCGCACTATGTAAAAATGTCATATGCGTCTCGTGCGTATAACTTTATTTCCCTCGAGGGATTGGACAATATTCGCCCCGTGCCGCTTCGCCGGCGCCTCGTGCGCGCCAATCGCTGCTCATAAAAAAACTAGACTTTACGCATATACATATGTACATTATTGTACCCAACCCGGGAGAAAAGTTATCCATCAAAAATCTCAACTTTATGCTCTGTTGCGTAAAAAATAGAGCATGTTACATATATAGCAATGAACTCTATAATAGTATATTTTACACTAAGGGAGTTATTGTGGGAGGGACTTTTAATTTTTGCGAATGCAATATATGTCCGCGAGACGAAGTTTAATTATAACATTATATGAGAACTTTTAAGTCACCGTCTCCGCAGGGTATGTAATATTTTATGTAACGTTAGCAGAAAAATATAGAATTTCTCAGCCTATATGGGTATAAAGAGTTGAAAATACCTATTATGATAAATGCAGATGATTTTATCTCGACAATCGACTAATATTCAAGGGAAATAATCGAATATCTATAGTACATCGAGTATCGAGTAAAAGAGATGTCCAATAAAGGTTTAATGTACGTAAACATATAAATAAGTTTTCTAATGGGATACATCAACTGGATCTATATTGAACAGCCATTATAAGTGTAATTCTGGACGTCCAATGTACGTCCGATATTATAATTGGGTTGGTATGCACTTAATAATTTATTATAAAATACAAATGAGTAAAGTTTATTTTAAAACATAAAATAGTTACAATATTAAATAGTAATAGTTCAATTAGACTATATATAGATGATCATGGCACGAAGTCAGGAGGTTAAAATTATCAAATTATATACATTCATATCTTTATACTTACGTTGCATATACAGATGCATATAATAATACACTTATATAGTGAGCTAAAACAAAAAAATTCTTAACTATGTTGCCTCTTTAACTCAATAATTTCCAAAAGTCTCCAAGTTGACGTTTAATTATCTTTAAAATGTATCATTCTCGGCTAAAGAATTGAGAGTTTCTCAAAAAGGACCTTGCAGTTCAATTACTGTATTATAAATTTTACAGATAATTTTGACCGTCAAAGTCCAAGTTTTGAAATCATATTTTCCTCGATTTCCCCCACTTCCTCGATAACAAAAAATTAGAACTTTTACCTTTAATAATGACAATTTTTCTCATGACGAAAGTCTGTCCTAAAAATGCTACCTGGTATGGTAAAATTTAAAAGAAAATTTTTCTCCGCGTACAGTTAATACATATATGTATACACATTAAAAAAAATTTATGTTTCGTGAGATTATCAAGAAACGAACCGAAATGGGGTGTTTTTCACTCGTTTGTTGAGCCATTTTCTTTATAAAACTATATCTTAACGCCAATCATTGCTGTATTATTTCATTGGCAGAATTGTTAATGAAAGTTTTTACAACACAAATTTTCAGTACAAAATATGCGGTGGGCTACTTTTGCATCAAATGCATAATATAAATTCCCGAGAAAACATTGAGATCAAAAAAGTGAATCAACTAAATAAACTTGAAGTTATTGCATCGTCGTTAGATTCGTAACAATTAAACAAGGCGTTCTCCAAAAACTGTTTGTAGATTAAAATGTAAATAAAATATATTATTTTGCAATAAGAACTTTAACCGGAATTTAAAAAATTGTACATTTCGATTACCAAAATATGTATCAAAATTGAATTTTTGCGTCGAAGAAATTAAATATGTCTCTGCATAATCATTATAATATATTTCATTCATAAAAAATTATTTATACAATTTATTTCCTATAAATATTTCTGAAAATAATTTTTGATCACATAAAAAATTGTTTTTTGTTAATTTAATTGCATTTGCTTGAATGCAATGCGTATTGAAAAGGCCTGTATCAATTCGCCACCACTATCCACGAAGCTAGTTACTCTACTAGTTACTCTACTATGGTCCTGACCATATCATTTAGTAATTTCGTGTTTTGATTCTCGACTTTTACTACTCTTTTGCATACACTTTTGGGAAATACTGACTCAAACGCATTGTATACTACGTTAATTAAATTTTGTAGTATTTGTTTTGTAAGGGCTTACTTTAACAACTATGTCAACGGAATATAAAGAAATTAAAAGAACATAATTAAAACTATAGGCGCTGTCCTACAGGTATACACACGTTAATGGCCAATAATTTTTTTGTTGCGTTTTGAATCCTTTGGTCCGACCTCTGGTGCGGGTCGAAGTAAAGCAAACAGAAATTACTGATTAATTATAATTACTCGAAAAATCTCATTAATGCGCTTCAAGAGTTACAAATGTTTGAACCAATTACACCTGTGCAAAAGCACTTATACTACTTACATTTTTACATATACATATTTACAATAAAACATTTTAACGAAATTGTATTTTATTAATCATTTAAATCAATTCATGAAGATGTTCCCTGATTTTTCTTTAACAAATATAATAATAGAAGAACAAACCATTTTTAAAAATTGTCATATATATGTTCATTATTATAAGCCGATAATGAAGGTGATATAACCGAGTTAAAAAATAGAGACATCGCTCGTGTAATCGCCCCTGTTACCGGCTAATTTATCAAAGAGTTTCGCTCCTTGGCCCTTGGCGCATTTCGCCTGAGGCGAAGTTGTAGGGCGCGAGTTAAAAATAAATCGATTGCAAGCGATAGGTAGAAGGTCTGCTCCTTTTAACATGGTGCGGTCTTTGCTTCAGTTACTGGGTGGAAAATCTTATCGTCAATGTATACGTATAAGATGCGAGAAAAATTAGTCCAATCGAATAAATTCTGTTTGTTAGTATATTTTCAACACTAGTTCAGGATTAATTGAAATTCTTCTTAATTTATTTATATTTTATTTTATTATTTGAAAAAATTGCACTAAACATAAAGATAAAATACTCATTTCGTCAAATAAATTTGTTCGGTTATTTATAGATAAACATTATTAATTTTAGCTGTATAGATTAGGAATCAATTTTCAGTTTTTAGGTTAGGAATTATTAAAGTCATCGGTATAATCGACCTATTAATTGAACTACGTCGTTTTATTGTAGAAATGTCAATTCTTTAGTGTCTAACTGAAAGTGATATATATTCAAAGAATTTTTAAACGGGAACATTAAAACTTTTGGTAAGCAAAATCAGTTTGAATGCAATAAGGTGCATAAGTGTCAAAGTTAAAAAGTTTTCAATTAAGAGTAATTGAAAAGTGACCATCGGTATTCACTCTGAATGAATCTGAATCATTTTTAATGTAATTTTTGAAACATCAATAATTTTTCCGAATTAGAAATTGATGCTAATTTCTGTCCATTTTGTCTAGCCTCTATGCTAAAAATAATGGAGCTCTGAAAGCATGGCCATATACTGGTCTCATATTCAACTCGAGTTATTGTTGAAATTATGTATAATACATATTAACAGTTTAAAATAAAATTCGGAGAAGGGTAAAAAAAATAAAATTATACCATTATCTGTCATCGATCTAACTATATTACTAAGATTAAGTTGAAGATATCACTCCTTGATTTTTTATTAAATATTCTATTGTAAGATTTTAACGATCTTTACGAGTCAAGGGTCAAGTAAATGATTTAACATATGGTTATCATTTACTATTATTTAATTAATGTTGCGACGTTCCGATGACATTCGTCATCATTATCAAGCTGTGAACAAATTTTATTTTTTATTTATAACTTCGTTACCACACAATAAATATAACTGAGTATAATATATAAATCACTAACTATATTACAATAAATAAAGAATATTATTTACTGTAATCAATCATTTTTCGTTGGTGGAGTCGTAAATGATTCGAATCACGGGAAAATGATCTAGACAATTATGTTTTATAACAAATGGTATGTTCGGGTGTGCGGTAAGTACGTAGTCTTATGGTAGAGGCTTTGTGAGGCTTCATTTTTTCGTTATCTTAGGAAACGTCAATAAAACTTTGTTTTCGAATATCCCCCTCCCAATGTCATGTACGTAAAAAATAGTTAATAGTAAACTTCAGAAGTTTTTTAACAAAAACTTAGCGGCTATGATGTAAAATATAATACGACATATTCTATATACCGTAATTCTTACCGCAATTTTATTCCGTGATTCACATGCTGGTCAGTTTCAAATGTAGTATAATGTTTACCTTTTAATAAACATTTCGATAAATGTGAAAAAGTATTTTATGATATATATAAGATTTGAAATGTTATTATTGATGTTACTGACGGAGAAATGAATTATTGTTTCTAAAAAAATGAATTAATGTTTATACAAAAATTGAGACCGAAAAAAAGCATTTGTTTAACAACTTTTATGTACGATTGACCTTTTTTCTTGTAAAAATTGTTAACAATAACATGCCGCGCCGTTGCCCTCTATACCTTCCACTATAGTCAGGAGGCGCCACCATATACAAGATCCGGACAAACACCTCAATGTAGATCTGATTCTTCACCTTGTCGTTAAAAAGATATTTGGAATTTTCTAAAATTGAGGGATTTCAACAAAATATCTCTTATATTTTCTACAGATAAGAAATCTCCACAACTTCACCAAACAACTTTTTTGAAATTACATTTATACAAAAAAAAATTATGAAAGTATCGAAAATATTTTTTAAACAAATTGCCTTATTTGACATTATTTTATGAAATATTAAAAAGTCTTTCAGTGAAGTTATACAGAATCTTTTTCTTGAGAAAATAAAACTTCTTACGTTAGAAGCCATCGATTTCACAAAATTGGTTACTACTTTTTAAGCAAAGAAGTTCAAAATTTTGTTATAAACAATAATAATCCTTTATCTTTTCAATAATATATATCTTTAAAAATTCAAATCTGAAAAATATAATAATGTAATTTTTTTCTCCGAAAAGTGATTTTCAGGTATCGATTCTCCTTAAATAAGCCGTGTTTGTAATAAAAGATGAAAGAAGGTAACTTCAAAGATTTCAAGTAACACTTCAAAAAGTTCAAAATCCCAATCTCCAGACTTTAGATATATCTACGAACAAATAGTCAGAGTTGCATATAATTAAACATAAACAAATATTTGATCGTAGCTATACAGTTCGACGAAGAAATTTTGAATTTAAATTACGCTATTTGCCCACGAAAACTTGAACACCGTCTTCGAAATGACTCTGTTTACTTTCTAATCTATACGAAACTTCATTTACAAGAAATAGTAAGCGAGGGTCGCTCGCCCCCTGTTGCGTGCGTACACAAAAGCATCACAGGCGACGCAGCGTTAAATTACTTGGTACTATTTGCGTAAGGTCTTTAACTGTAAAAAATTAAAATTTTACATATATATATATATATAAGACAAAAATGTTCCAACTTAAATACCTACTAGCTATGTTTATTTTCTCAACATTTAATAAAGATCTCCTATATTTTCCTATAGATAGACATAGATACTTTATGCAGTACCTAGTGTGGGATGTTGCCGATATATAGGCGCTTGATACTTTCAGATTATAGTCATGTGTTAATTTTCAAATAATTGTAACTTTTATCAAGCTTATCAGATTTAACTGCGTAATGTTTGCTTTTAAAGCATTTTCTTGGTGTTTTCGATCAAAATTACTGTTTTGAACTATCACAGAATGTTTTGACATTGAAAATTATTTTTTAATTTTTCTCACGAAAGTGACTTCACTTTCTTTTCTCTCTCTATTATATGTAATTATTTGCAAAATGCTCCATATAGTGAATTGTATTAAATATTTTTTCTTCAGAATTAAGAAAAGTTGGCCATAAAGAGATTGTAAAAAGTACTCTTTAGGTCATCTTATGTCTCGATTTCTTCGAGCTCACTTCTGATGTACATATAATATAACATAGGGTGTTTTTTGAGCTCAGAATCTGAGGACTCAAAGGGTACCTTTAGTACTCATTCTGTTCAATATTTACTTGTGTACCACATCCTTATACGTACATTCAAATAAAATGAAGCCGAACCACAATTATACCGAATTAGAATTGTAACTATAGCAATTGGCATTCTAACTGAATTAGGATGAGTTAAGGAAAATAATTCCGGCTCTCTTCATTTAAATTATTTATTATCATTCTGGCATAAAATCAATTGATGCTGCTTTTACAAACGGGAATAAGCAGTCGCAAAAATACTTTACTATATCTTTCGCTCGGTCTTAACGACGATAAATATTTCTATAACATTATACGTAGAAATGTTTTTATATTATTAATATTAATTTTAATCATAGTGATAATGATAATGATAATATTATTAATTAAAATAATAGTTATAATAGTAATTATAGTAATAATAATTATGATTAAATAATATTAAAGGAAATAAACATCATTTCATTAACGATGAGGATACGATGGTAATTGATGTGATTACCGTATAAGGGAGACTCGGGAAAAATGAGCTATATTTGAATATACGAGACCTTATACACTTCTACTGGCAAATAAACGTGTATTCTTGTGTGCAAAAGATTTCTCGCAACACACGAATACACACGATGCACAGGTATAAGTGTATAAGGACATCATGATCATAAATAATTCACTTTTGCCTGGGAAAAGTAATTTTACGTCATCTCGATGTTGATGCGAGTTTGGCGACAGTTCTCGATAAAATTAATCGCAATAATCTTATCGTAAGGCAATACTGGATGTAAATTAGAGAATAACGAGACTCGTGAATCTCGTGCTTTTGTACGTCTCGATTATCGATGACACGTTGGACGTACTCTCGCAATAGTCGATTTTTTGCGATTAATCAATTCGTTTCGTTTCAATGCTACTCTTTAATACATAACTTAATCACCTCAAATTTCTCGCCGAAACGCTAAGGATAATCAATACCTCATGAGTAAGGTACTGATCGAAATTTATGACTAACGCCCGCAAGTTGTTCAATAACTGAAACGACGTTAGACACTATGTACATTCACCAATACGAGATACGTTTATATTATAAATTTTACATCATGAATGTAAATAGCTGCCTATATACTTAAACGTATAAATGATTAAAGTAAACGTGAATGATTTTACTAAATCCTCATTAGGACGAAATTTACAAACGCGTTGGGTATTCTACGAACCAATCAGAAATCTTTCGTCGCTGCAAGGAGAGAAGTGCCATTTTCACTAAACAATGAGGAAAAAACAACTGACACATTGTCAAGGGGGAAATTTTCAATCCAATATTCCGTAAAATTTATTTTTCTCTGGTGAATGATAAGTGGCATGTTCAATTTTCTACACTGAGAAAAACAGAATAATTGGAATCAAATTTGACCGATAAAAATTTCGAACATTAAACGCGTCATCTTATCTCTTAAAGTTCGTTAAAAATCTCTGATCCCCGTGTGGCTAAAATTATTTCACCACGAGCACCTACTGTAAAAGATACCGATTGTACCCTATGCCTGTTCCACCTACCACCGCGAAATTGCACAAACCCCCGTTTTTGTGTGCCTGTTCGCATTTTATTACACTTACATTACTACGTGATTCGCGAACAATGCGTCTTAAAAATTTATCTGATAATGTGTAACTAAATCGTGTAACTAAATCTGTAAATTTTAGCTTTACCATGTCCCGTTCTGAACATTCGAATTGATGAGAAGTACAATACCAAATCGAATTGTTATAATATTACATAAACTATATAGAAGAATGATAATTTATCATCCATTTAAATTGGTGGCCTTTTTTAAACTAATTTAAATATAAAATCAACGCCGTAAACCTTTTTAAAACATTTTTGACGCTTTTCCGATTAAAAAGCGAACGTATTAAAGTATTTATACTTTCTTATGTACACGATTGGAGGCTCGCACAAAGTATTATCTATACTTTTCCTTCTTTCTCTATGTAAACTGTCACTCTCTAACTTATTATGCTTTTTCGGCACATATATATATGTATGTATATATATTTCTATATACAAAATCGCGACATGAATTTCACGACGATTATGGTCTCGAATCTCCATGATTCATTAACCATCAAATGTCAGTGTACACAAAAGTGGCGCCTATGCAGTAAAAGTTAAATATTCGATTCAGCCGCTCTATATCACAGGTTATCATAACAATGTACGCGTAAATTCTACAAATCGATAAGAAAAAAAAAGAATATCTCTGCGACCGTATTTTACATTTCATAATTATAATTAAAGTCTCACCGCATCAGTCCATTATTGGTCGCGAATCGAACATCGCATCCGTACCAGTTAGCGGTGATTAAACTAGTAAAGAAAAAGTATCGTGACCAAGAGATCCCTGACGTTTGCCGTCGGTTATTCAAGTTATCAGTCTTACGTGTTAAAGTATAACTACAATAATTTACATCAATTCGTATCGCCAAGTAGTAAAAAGAAAAAAAAATTGCTAATTACATTTAATTCCGGTAGAAGTAAAAACAGTTTTTATATAAAAAATGATTAAATTCCTACTTGGTTTGTATTGAACTATTTACAATATTTCGATTTAGCCGAGGACTCGGATGATTTTACCCGAAAACAAATCGAGGCTACTTCTTCAAGTCCGGTCAATTCATCCTTTCGTCAGCCACTAAATCGAAAGACACAAAACTCGAATTCGGCAAAACACTAGAGATCTCTTGAAAATCGCCCGCCAAGTCGGAAAGCAACGTAACTCGTCGTGCGTCTCGAGTAAAAAAAAAATCATTCGGTAAAAAAGCAAACAACCGACCGCGATGCTTTCCTGGACGTATAATTCAACAAGACAAATGAAAAGACGTCCGAGAAATTCGTCGCGGTAAACATGACAGTCCTGAAACGTTCGATCCAAGTTTTTGGGCTCCCCTGCTCTAAGTGACCTCCATGCCGTACGACTTACAGTAACTAGTATAAGTCAAATATAGAATACTGAACGATGTCATCGATCTTCCATCTAAGGATTAAGATCATGGACATCGGCTTTCCAGTTCTGCGAACTACCTGTCGATGTTCCATCGTTATGGTCTTCTAGTATAGTCGGAACATGTATAGCCGGCGAATGCTCATCCGAAAGTGGACGTACGCCCCATGTGTAGCATCGACGCGGAACGTCTCGTTGGGGAGTCTTGACCCTTGGCCGCCGTCTTGAGACAGGTATCGGCATTCCTCGCATCCCGCTGCAGCAGTCCACCCTGAAGATTGATACGACCAAAAAAAATGTATCTGCGTTCCTCGTTTTTATGTTATTCTACAAGTATGACTACTATCTCGGTTGGACTTTCATTTTTCATGTATACGTTTTGGGCTAAAAAATGTATAAAATTTATAACATTTATAAAAAACAAAAAACTGTTCTATTTCGTTTTTTTTTTTCTTCAGAAAATGAACAAACAACGTTTTGCTACTTTGTTCATTTCACTTTGCGGGTTTTGAACTTACTCCGCCGAGTCGGAGGGTTTTCTTCTATGTGCTCACCTGAAGCAACATATTAGCGAAGTTACTATTCGTGAATTTAAAGTGTCGCTTGTCGTAGAACTTTAACAACGCCGGGCTATGCGGATGCCGTTCCTTCAAGTGCAGATAATGCACCTCGGGCTCTTGCGTTGTGTGCCCGCACTCTTCGCACACGTAAACCTGTAAAGAAGAACATTACGATTTTAAAACACTTGAAAAATAACATTACTACGATTGACTCTTATATCAGGCATCGATGAAAATAAACTAAAAACTTATTTCTTTACGTAAGATATAGTTCAATCGGTCGAAAAAGCAGTTAAATGATTAATACCTTTGTGCGTCTTTCCTTGTAAGCGTATTGATGCTGAACTCCGTGAACTTTGAGACAATGGCTCTCCAGGGAACATCTCTGCGTGAAGCACTTGTCACAGAGATTACACTTGTACGGTCGTACTCCAGTATGCGTCCTCGTGTGCCTCTTCAAGTCGAAGGTATCGTTGAAACCCTTGCCGCAAAATGTGCAAAGGTATCTTTTTACATCGCTGTGACATTTCATGTGTCGATTCAACAGTCTTTGAAGGCTGAAAGTCTTACTGCAGATGCGACAGGTGAATTTGCTGGGGTCATCATCCTAAAAAAAAACGTATTCCTCAGTGTTAAACTATGGTCGAAAGTTTTATTCGAGCAATTACGAGCAAACGTTATTTTTATGAATTCGTTATATTTTCCATAATTCGTTACATATGGTATCTTCTTCATCACGACTATTACGTTACATTTTCCACGATTTTAGTTCTTCATATTTCTGTAACTGTAAAATCGATACTTACTGTTCCCGGTGGTGGCCTTGCAGTTCGCTCTTCCTCACGCGACACGGATGCTGCTCGCTGACCATCGACCGCTAAAGGATTTTTTATTCCGTGCCCCCCGTTTACAAATTCTATTTGGCAATCACCAGGAATTCCGAACTGCAACGAAAATCAGACACTCGTTATGTTAAATATCACGTTATAGAGTAATTGTCGGAGGAATAATTGTGGATGAAGCACTCAAGTTGATTGGCATTGCATATAAATAACTTTTAAATAATTGCCATGACAGATGAAAAAGTTAATAAAAAACAATTTTCTCGTAGATGGCTTTAATTGTTATGTAAATGGATAGTACATTTATATACATATATATATACAATATATATACACATAAGTTTTTATTTTGTGATAAACTCAAATTTTATATTAAATCTTATATAAAGTCTATTTTTCAATTTTTTAAGAAATATAAATTTAATTGAGTAATACTTTTTAAAGGTAATTTAGTTGATTACGGTACTGTACTTTTGTTGCATTTGTGAATAATGCATACTGAAGATAAAAGTATTTACATTGAAATTGAAGTAATATTGATGTTCGTTATTGTTATTTCTCTTTCGATGAGTAATTGTCTATAATTGTGAGGTACAGAAGTGCATTGTGAATGTAATTCTTACCATATAAAAAACGAAAACAAACAAAAAAGAATGTAAATTTTGAACTAATTCAAAAAACTAACAATAATGAAACTATCTGATGATCTCATACGCGTATGCTTTTGCCTCGATCAAACCTAGGTGCTTACCCTGTGAAGTACACCAACCCGTTGTGTCAACTGTGGTTCTGGTACGGTCGATCCGGAGCTGCCGTTTGTCACACCGGTTGGACTTGGAACATGTTCCAGCAGAGCGCAAGGGGGTGAAGTACTAGATGATGCTGCATCTAAAGAACAACTGCCAGCGCCTGGACTTGGAAGACTGCCGCCGGCGCTACTACCCGAATCTAGTTCCAAACCTGAAACAAATAGTGACGATTAACGTTTGACTTAATTCATTAAAACTGCAAGTCTCTAACTGAGTTTACCTATATTTCGTTAAAATGCAAACGGAAAAATTGTAATTTGGAAGAACATGGGACAATTTATGAATTTTGAAAACGCCACTTACCACTCCCAGTGAAACTAAGGCCCGGGCTCAGAAGGCCTTGATGGTGATGTTGCTGTTGATGTTGATGAGGTGATATCGAATTCTGGTGATGTTGTTGCTGCAATTGCACTTGAATCTGCAATTGTTGAAGCTGTTGCGGTTCAGTCTGACTTTGATTCATATGCAATGATAGTTCCGACCTCTCTTTGGCCAGCGATTGGTACGCAGAATCACCGTTATATTGTAGAGAAGGAATCTTCGATGATCCAAAATGCGGAAGAGCTCCGTAATGCCTGAAGTAAATTTGCAATTTTAATAATCACGTCATTTTTACCGGAAATTTGTTTGCAAGTCAAAATAAATAGAAAATACCTCTGGGAGTCAAATCCTCTTCCGAGGCCGATGCTGTGCTCCGGGAAAGGGTCAACACTAGGCTCGACCGGAGTGGACATCTGACCATCGTGGCCGATTCCGCTGCCTGCGGATCCAGGCGAATGGAGGGAATCCTCCAGCAATTCGGTGGATCCTTCGCCTGCGGGCATTTGGTTTAAGAAAAGCTCGACTCCATCGTTCATGCTGTCTAGAAGAGCCGCCTCTGTGGAACTACCGAACGTCAAGGTGGCTGTGAACTGCAAAGGGTCGACCACTCCTCCGGACACCATATCAACCATCATCCCGGTTTCCGACACGTCGTATCCGTACGGGCCATTCAAAAGATCGTTCGTTTGCATCTTGTATGCCGACAGATCCTCTTCCTCTTTCAGCGCGATCCCGTAAGAGGCGCAAACATTTTGTAGTAGGGAATACTGCTTGCCTTCCTGCGCCGAGTACTGATGATGTTGTGCGTTTAACCCCGTCGAATCGTGACCATCTCCGTGACAATCAATATCGATCGCTGGTGTGGGCGTCATATAAGCGTTACCTGTTGAAAAACATTTCATTTCGTTAGTAGCTGCTTGTCTGAACCATTGTTACTTTCTTTTAAAAATTCGGTAAATAAAATTCATAAAAAATATAAATCGAGAACGTCTATTTTATACGAAATTATTGAAAAATGTAAGAAACGAGAATTTTATTAAAAGTTACAAATAAACAGAATAACAATAAAACATGAATCTCAATCTTGTAAGTAATTTAATCATAACTATTAATTCGCACATTGTAAATTATATTATGCCATCGAAATGTACATGTAGAAAGTTTGCTGGCATTATTTTCATTTTGTTGAACATGTTTTCTATACCATTAATTTTTTTAAAACTCTTGAAAATGTCTAATATTTTATCTGCCGTAAAATCCAAGAAAAAATAAAATTTTTATAATGTTTTCTTATTATTTCCAGCGGTTTTAATCCGGTTTCCGAGTAATTAAAGTTGCTGAATAATATATTCAGATTTTACGCTTTAATTAAGAAACGTTATTTAGAACTGTCAGTAGCAGAAATACAAAAACGTGAATTTTCGAGGTCAAGTCATCGAAATCGCGATATTAGTCGAAGCAAATTCATTATAGATGAATTGCCTATGACTCGAATGCTAAAGTCGATACGATAAAATTGTGCGTCTTTAGTTCGAAACGATGATTACTAATCGCAAATTGAAATTCTTTTTCATCGTTTTTTCCTCTGAATAATAATTAATCATTTTTTGTCTTGGAATCAACATTTTTGCGAAATTAAAAGAGGAAAACTTGTTTTTGAAGAACTCTTGGCTCAATTATCACAAAATTTGCAAATGTTTTTGTTGTATAAAAATATAGAAATGTTCGCCATGCAATGGCAATTCCTGCATGTATTACAAATATCCAACTTACCATTGTACTGATTGGCAAAATTGGCAAGATTATTGCCTCCTTTCAAGGACTCGTAGAAAGGTGGTAATGATCCTGTCGGTGGTGAGCTGGGTCCGTAATTGCCCCGTCCGCCGTTGCCACCGGGATTCATGCCGCCTCCACCAGCACCACCGGCTCCTGCCGCACCACCACAACCACCCCCCGTGGAACCACCACTCGAACCATAACTTCCACCAGAACCGGAATTCGCAGAACCACCGTTAGACCCAGAACCACCGCCAGATGAGGAACCGCCCCCGCTATTGCCATTGCCGTTTCCTGAATTATTGGACCTGCCGTGTCCGCCAGCAGCCGCGTGAACAGCTTGGGGTCCAGATAACTTCATTGCTAATAGGGGCCTCGATATGCAATTTTCCAGGATAGCCCGTGAAACCTTAGCGCCTTCACGAACTCCCTCTTTCTTTACATCCTCATCTTTTTTCTTCGGTACCGCGTAGTCGATCGGTTGTTCCTGCAAGAATGAGTAATTATGATATACAGTTCAGTTCTGATTTGTAATTAGCTATATTTTTATGGAAATGACAAACTGCACGCAACATTTCAACTCTTCGTGTCTTTCTAGTGTTTCGAGAAGATATTTAATTGACTTGCATGCCTGTAATATTTAACCGTAGATTACTTACTTGTTCCGGTTCTTGTTCTTCTACAGGTTCCGGCTCTTTACTCCTTCCATCGTCAATCTTGGTTTCCTCTCTCCTAGGATTTGGAGCCTGGGGTGGTACCCTCTGAATTACGGATACTCGTGTGGGTGGTTCGACCGTGGGCGTCTTCGGCGGCGTCGTAGGCCTTGGGATTTCCAATCGTTCGGACTTACCAGCCTCTTCGACCGGGTTCGTTGTGGGTCGGGAGATGGGCAAACTTCCACCGGCATACTCTTTCCTTTCTGCTCTCGTAAGTACGTGACCGCGGCTGCCATATGGGACGTCGCCGCCAAGAAAGCTCGAGGTAAAGCGCCTTGGCAACGAGTTGGCATCCGGATTGGAGTCTGTTTTCTTTCCATGATGCGGACCCTGACGATGCTCAGCCACCATTGGCAAGATGAGCGAAACTGGTGGCGGAGAATTCGGAGGACTTCCGCTCTTGACGGATTCTGGGGTTGTTGCCCTGTCATCTTCGACTTTTTCGCGATCTGCAAATAATGCTAATAATAATGATAAAAATAAAATAAAAGTTCAAAGCGATTAATATCAATCACACATATACACACCCACACACACTCATCCACAAAAAAAACATGTACACGAGCTAACATATTCTCTAATTTATAATCAAAATTCCTTTAAAAATATCATCTACGACCAGATTTTTCCGACCAATTTACTACGTATCTTATCGAATGTGATTCAATACCGTGTTCATGTACGAGGTTTGAAGATCTTTGAAAGTTCCCGTATGTAAGTGTCGAGGTCGATGAAACGACACGTGGGACGGATTTCAATTTCAGATCGGGTTTACGGAATGTTTTATTCGGAAACGAGAGCGAGAAGAAGATGAAGATACCGTGGCTCAATTCCTTCAAGTTTAACCGTAATCTGTGATTCCTCTTAAAAAAAAAAAAAAAAACTTTTATTCAAATGAGCACTTTGATCTCAACTGGAATTCTTCAACATTCAACATTCCCGTGCATCGTATAAAAAAACATCATATTCATCATGTGCGAAATATCAATATATATATATATACTATTATTATATTATAAGAAAATAAAATGATCAAAAATCCAATCAAAGTTACGGGTTAAAGTGATTCCGAATCAATTGAATGAAATCGCAAAAATATCATTATTAGCATGACACGTGCTCGTAGTGCCAGACCGGCGAACGGTAAACGCGACGTATATTTTTCCGTTCAGGCACTCATAACTCCCACCTCTAAATCACAGGTGTGCAATAGAAGTGGAAGCCGACTACTAGCGTTGATTATTATCCAAGTTCTCAGCCGTTCTCTTGACTTTGACATCGGGCGTTTTGCTGCTGAAGCGCCGTCAAGCGGAAACGCGGAACTCGCGAGGATGGCGTTTTTCCTCGAATTACAGGCCGGACGACGAAAGAAAGCCATTGTCACAACAAAGGCACCAGGGTCTTTGTTCTCGATCGCCTCGAACTTGAAGTAATTGTCAAAACACGCGACGATTACATCAATTTGTAAACAACCAAATTGCTTTCCCAGAATTCGAATCAGTGTTAGTGGTTCAATTGGAGTTAATTATTTAATATAATAAACGTATTGCAAAATCTTAGACCTTAGATAATTTGACCTTTAGCATAATTTAAATTAAACGAATCAATATTAAAATCTCCGGACTGCAAAAATATTGTTATTGTTACTTTAGTATTTGACCTTGGAAATAATCTAGTGGCGCAAAAATGAGTACAAAATTCATGACAAGATTATTAATCCTCTTAAATCGCTGATCTTAAAGAACAGATGCGTGTTTTCTTAGAGTTTAAGGTGAAATGCGGATATTGACTTCAGTAAATAAACCGTAAATAAGTATATTTTAAAGGTCATATCGAAAACCATATATATGATCACATACATACGAGCATCTAATGAATAACATAATTCGGTTTTTTGACATTTGTTCTTGAAAACTACTGATAAGGTCAATTTGAATGTCAAGGTCATCGTTAAAATTTAGATTCTGCAGTGACATCGATAGATTGGTCATTAAGAATATACGGAACTATTAAATCATAAAATGTCAATGATTCATTAATTAAAAGAATCATCGAAAGTCGTCAATTAAGAAAATAAATATATTATTATTAAATATTTTAAATTTTATTGTAGAAGAATCAATATAGAAAACATTTCGTCTCGAAAAAGCGCACCATCATTCAACCACAGTTGCAGAATCGTCGAACGTGAGGAAGTCGAATTTTCTTGCCAATTAGTAAAATAAAACCAAAAAAAAAAAAAAAAACGGTAATTGCTACAGTCGCGCAGTAACGACAAAATAAAAAAAATTCTCAACGCCGAAAAAAATCGACGACTGCGACCGCAGTGGCTCTTATGCAAGCGCACAATTGCCTGCGGAAATTCCGTAAACAAATATACGCACGAATGCGAGCCTATTAAAGTCGACCGATGGAGTCCGAAGTCGACTTTTCAAAAACATCCGTTTTGCGGTATATACGATTCATCGGTGTAGTACGATTTCGGAAGGCATCACGCGAGAGTCCCGCGATGATGATTTCAACACGAACAGATCGAAACGGGCGACGACTAGCACCGTTCTCTGCTTTTGCGCGAACGATTACGTCAGCGACGACGCAACGTCACAAGGTGCCCCAGACGTCTGCCCGCCCGAAGAGGTGGATCCAAAATGGCGGCTGTCGCGTTAGGCAACCTTCAGGCTCGAAACTGAAATCGCCGCGAGAGTTCGCTTATTCGCGCGCTATAAATACTTAAACGCCTCATGACCGCAGTGTACTAGGTGCCGCGAAAATCCCTTTGTCTCGACCCAAGTTTCAGATAAATGGCGACTAGTAACGAACAACTTGCACCAAAATTCGTATTAAGATTCAAAGTGACGTAGAATAATGGTCCGTTTGTGTTGACTACATAGACCTATTATAGTTGAATGGAATATTGACTAACATTGCTCGCATGTTGATTCTCTACAATTATTTACAGTTTGTTATTCGCATTTGTCAACAAATACCACAATTATTATGCGCGTTGGCAATCTAATGGATTGGAAGATTAAAAAGGTTGATGACTTTTGACTACGGTATATACAATAGTATCCAATGGAAGTAATTAGTCAAATATTTCTAATGACTAGAAGATATTACTCAGTACAGTCCAATCTAACTTTATTATTCCCTGGTAAAAACCAAAGTGTACGCGGAAGTGTACACTGATCCAAAGTACAGTTACGGTACATCTTAGATACACTTGAACGGCGTATGGAATGTACTTTGGACCCCCGTTCATTTCCCGTTCATTCATCCCTTGAATCTCTTGACTTACGGACAACAACCATAGGACAGTTTAGTATCGTCAAAACGGTTCCCTGTAGTGGTAATCGCCAAAACAAAAAATACTGACAGTAATCTTGATTAGTAAATATACAACTACAGGTTCATAGTACAATGGAACTATGTGTGAATCGCCGCTAGCAACAGACAATCGCTTGCAATCAAAATTAATCGTAACTAGGATAGCAATCGATTGTGACTAAATATTTAGGTGGATAACTGATTCTGGACAGTCTGCTTTTGGTTCTTCCAGTTTTGAACAAATATCTGTGAGGAAAAAATGTTGAGTGGCCAAAAACATCCAGTCCAGTGACTAAATTCAAATCAATTCAGACAATACAATCAGCAAACTATTTTAGAACACATATTTATTAGCCAAGTGTTCTAGTAAAGTAAAATGCAACTGGAGACAAATTCCCGGATATCCAAGAAAAATTAATTGCCGGAAGTGTCCCAAGAGCTAGCTTTTAGTCATCCTTTCTATCCTTGTGCCCGGTTACAGATAGTAAATTTTCTTGATATAACAGTATAGGTAGATAGTTTATCTTATTGTCAAGGAATTCTCTACAATTCACTTAATTGCAATTCATGATAGTTTCTTGAGTTTTCACACTGTTTTGCTCTACGCAGGAAGATATAATTAAGCTCGACTTATATATGGATTATAATATAATTAATATTTTAATTTGCAATAATTTAAATTGTTTCGAAAAATAAACAACATGAATAAATAAGATTGTATTCGATCCATATCATGATTTTTCGAGTCACCCGGTGCATGCGCTTCCCGCTGCAAAAGTGCAAGGCTCCTCTATATATATGGGCTGATTGTACGCGACTCGAATCCCGTGTGAACGAGAGAGATGCCAGATTGATGTTCGCGATCTTGGAGAAAGAGAGGCAGAATTCCGAACGCGCCAAATCGCTTTTTATACGTACTGTCACGAGGGTGCTCGCGTGTTTAAAATGCGCAACAGAGTATAGTCCGATTCAAAGTATATATACGAAGTTAATGCGAGAGATTCGAACGCGATAAGAAAAGGTTGGAGACTTCGATGCTCGGTGAAGGAAGGCCGGGCGCTGTAAATATGTGCGTCCGAATTTGGTGATTTCGATGTGTGACGAAGCAAAGTTCGATTTTAGTAACATTTGTCATAAATTGTATTATTCATGATTCCCCCTTTTTAAAATATTGCGATTATTTTCAACGTCGTAATTTCAAAATTTTAATGGAAAATAATGATTCTTTTTTTATTTAAAATACAATTTGATGCGCGTGTTTAAATTTGTGACTGCATTTTCAATATAAACACACTGACAAAAATTACTTAAAATGAAAATTATTTCAATAAATAATGGTAGCGGGGTGGTCATTTGCACGCAAGCTCGTGCTTATTAAAAATGATGAATGTATAAGAACCGGCGAAAAAATTACGAATTATTACATACGCATTAAGTAAATTGCTTACCGAACCGAAACCTCCGGCACGATATATGGAAGAGCTCGCTCAAGGACCGCCATTCTTCGGCAAATTTTCTCGGTCGTGTTTATCGAGTTACAGACAGTGTCTTACAATAAAGGAAAGTGGTGAGAAGGGAATTAAGAGAAAAAAAGAACAAAAATTCGAACCAATCAGAGGAAAGAACACGATTCGGGTCAATGCCAATGGAGCTGTCCGTTGCTCGGCATTGTATACGTCTCTGTCACCGGCGTCGCGGTTGCCTTCGCCGCTTTTATACATTTCACGTCCCGACGTTTCAATGTCGCGTAACGATCGAGCAACCCTCGTACCATAGCTTCCTATTTATACCGGTCGATTAAGTAAGAAAACCTTCTCGATCGCTTTTGTTTTAAAAGATCGATTAAAATTTAAGGCTACTCGCGAACGATTTATGGTGCAGGTGATCTTAGAAAAATGCTGCAAGGATTACTCTGAAATATCAGGCCTTTGTTCCTCAGCAAGTATATACATCCATTCTAAGGAATACGAGGAAAGCCATTTAACCTGTTGTCAAAAATAAATCTACCAGTTTCATATTCGAAATGCCAATTCATTATTTCCTTTCCTTTTTTGGTTTCATCTAGAATGTAATTCAATGTTAAATTTAAGAATCTTTTAAGTGACTCAAATGATTCTTTATTCATCATACTTCGTTAAAAAAAAATCCGTGAAAAATGTTATTTTAACTGAATATGAATGGTGCACTTATGAAAGTGATGTGGACAAATCATACGAGGCTAAAACGGAATTGACTTTTTTGGATGGGATTGCGAATCCGAAATCAAAATCGATCGCTTTTCACATCTACTTGCCAGAGACGTCGCTTGAAAGTGCTGCGGGCATACATACGGGCAGTTTGTCGACAATCTACAAAGTACGCTCGTTTATGGCGATATAGTGCCTAATGGTACAACTAGGCATCCCATATAGCGCGCGACAGGTGTTATTTACGGATCGCTGCTATCTTTGTTAGCCTCTCTCGGCTGTGCGGACTGAAACTTTTCATTGAAATTGAAACCGTGCATTAGATTGAAAAACACGAATAAGTTCCAAATTGTCCGGATTCCTGGCAATTAAGGCGAATAGCCCACAATTTTTTTTTTTTTTTTGTAATTCATTCCAATGATTAAAGCGATTTTTAATGAAATAAGTATAAAATCTGCAATTTCCCTAACAATAATATTACAAAAATGAAATAAATTACTCAAATTTAAGAATTCAAACGGCATGAATCCGAAATCGAATCTATCTTTCACTTATTTCAATGTATGCCACCAATCTAAATAAATTCGATCCTATCAGCGATTTCAATTTCTAATTAATCCTAAAATCAATCCGAACAAAAACTTTTAATTTCACAAGTTTAATAAGAATAGATTTAAAATCTATTTGTAAAACTGTTGGATCAAAATGCGGATAGGCTTCAATGTTTCGTCTACATTGCATTTAAAACACAATGTTTTCATTTATAAGTTTCACTATTGTAATTAATGATTAAATTTAAAAAATGTGTATATATATATATTAAACATAAAAAAAACGAATAATGATTCAGAGAGAGAGAGAGAGAGAGAGAGAGAGGATAGAATAAACAGGACACACGTTTCAGACGTGGCACATAAGACAGTTTTTTTTAAATTTATTTTTCATTTATTTTTTTATATATTTTTTTTTTTTTTTTTGTTTAACACAAAAATCCAATAATTACATGAAACTTTTAACTGTCGACGAGAGTGTCGTTAAATAAAGATTTCGACTCGTTTATGAAGAGCCGCACCCTAAAATCCTGGTAAAATCTTGAGTTGAGAAAACCATGCGTAAAACGGATTTCTGGGAGTGGTTGCTAATGGATGTGGGTCGAGCTCGTGTCGCGGATTTGGTTAGACTGTAGTCTACGTGTATAGATCCGTCTTATTTTGTAAACTTTCTGAAACTAGATAACAGCGATGTGGATAAGAACACTTTCGGTTATATAATGGAAGACGAATTCTTCTTATCGCGGTGACGAAAATGTTTACTCTTTATCTAAGACGATAATTAAATTAATCGAGATAAGATTAAAATGCATCTTTTTTATGAAATGAAAAATAGAAATTAATTTTTTTTTTTCTTACACTATCCATTTCTCCTATGCTTTTAACATGGTAAATATCTGAACTGTCTAAGAATTGGCTAAGAAATGTTTTCATTTCTACCAGGGTTGTTTAAATCCAAAAAAAAATTTAATCTTCTGAATAGAGATTAACGTCGTTTAAGATATTTATTTCTTATATTTATTTTTTCATTTTTTTTTTTTTTTACATCGTTCCTCTCGTTTCTGGTATGTTCGTATTTTTCATATGCACGTATTTTATAAATCATTATTAATCTCTTTTCTATATATATTATATATTCTTGATGCGCTAGCGTGATATGATGTGGGATTTTACTCAGCAATTAATGCGCGTACGCAACAAAAGATATTATAAATTAAAAAAGAACAAGAATATATAAATTATTCTGCGTTGTCTAAGGTCTGCACTGTTCGCAAAAAATCTAGGATTTTTTGTCCATCAATATTAGCAGCGGTTTCGATAGCGGTATCGTGCGTATTCGGAAGCCGATTGATTCGGAAGGCCAACGAGTCACACACAAGGGCATCTATACTAGAATTCGTGAGATATATACCTGGGCCAAGATTTTACATTTTCTTACCCAATTCGTTGCGAAACCACCGAAAGAGGCCTCGGGTGAAATGCACAGATGAATCGATCGAAAACGTACGAGTATAAGAGGAGAACTTTTTATTTTTTTTTTAAAGTGTGTATTTTCTCATGTTTACTGATTACAAGATTTGATAAATCATGACAACTGACAGATAACAATAGAAAAAGGGAAACGACAAGAACGAACATTGAAATAATACTAAATTGGTAATAGAATAAAATGTTTAACCAACAGCGAGACTAAATGTTTATTTACTTTGTATTAACGTTAACGGTATATTTATTTTTATTTAATTATATTTATTAACAATTTATCTGTTTCAATTTTTATTCTTCTCGTTCAGATTTGAGTAGGATTAATTTTGCTTCGCATTATATATATACATACGCACACACATGTATACGTATAAATTCATTTTATTATTTCAGTCAATTTAGACAATTTAATGAATTTAGACAATTTAATTTAGACAATTCAAATGAAGAAAGAATGGTCTGAATTTTACTCTCCAAATATAAAAGAAAGTCTGAGAAATTATTTTTATTTCTTGAATTCTTTCTGGCTTTAATCATTCTTTTTTACATCAGTTTGATCGAGGGCAATATAATGGTACAAATTACTACTACGTCTTCAAACATTCATAAATAATGATATTATATGTCTATTTTAATATCTACCGCTTTAATATTTACTACGAAATCGTTTTGACCGGAATTTCTGGGATAGACCTGCAAACTTGAGGGAAAAACTTGCATCACCACTATTTTATTTATTTACTTATTTTTTTTTTTTTTCATGTACGAAGGACAACAAATCCGCGTACATATAGGTATAAATTAGCCTAAAATGGAACTTAGGTGATAAACAATTAAAAATATAAATCTTTTATAAATAGCTTTGCTAAATCAACAAAACGTCCCATAGTTTTCAAATCAAAGAGGTAAAATTGGAATTTTTCATCTCTTCTCTCTAAATTGAAACGAGTGAAAATTCACTTAAAACACGATATATGTATCGGAGTATTTAAACAAGTATATGGATACTAATAGATAATATTTGTCTAAGGAGAAAGCGATAACTCACTTGTCGATAAAGGTATCGTCCACTCATTTGACAATATGCGAGACTCGTACCTTATTCTAAATGAATTTTCACTCACTCAAACTCAGAAAGCACGGAAATGCGCATCATGGCTCAATGTCCAGTTTGATATCCTAATGTTTCCCTAACACCAGAGAGAAATTCTATACGATTTGCGGCTCATGTCCATGAGAAATCAGGTACATTTAAACGAACACGAGGATATTTCGAAGTTCGAATCAACGACAGATAACATGGAGCTCTAGGAGTGACGTACCCAGGATATCGCATGATAACCATTGGATAACCTAATCTATGCGTATATCAAGGAACATCGATAGCACCGAAATCTATACCGATGCTTCATGCCCTGTTGGGATTGACATTTTATAAATACTGAAAATATTGCATAGCAAATCGGAAATAATCGATAGACATCCAATATCATTTCCCCAACTACTAAACGGCATACCTTTGTCGATAAATCGCGTCAAAAATAGAAATTTCCGACCAATCGATGCCGAATTTTTGTCGGTCGATCGGCTCTCCTTCGGTCTTGAATCGACGAGACCGGCTAGGGAAGAGAAAACAGATTTAGGCCTGAGGCAGGCTCGTGGACAGACGACCGCATTCGTTGAAAGGCGTACCAAGTAAAACGAAGAAACGCGCCGCGCTAACTATACGTATAGTATATAGTGAATACCGCATGAACGGACGAAGGTATCTCTACGGTATGAGAGATATACGGCGATGTCGCAACTGGCGAGGGGGCCCTGACCGAAATTCCTACCGCGCAAGGGGGCCAAGTGCACGAGCTTTCGCGCGATTTTGTCCCTCTTACGTTATGTATGTTTATTATTATGTCGCCTTTTAATTACCCTTTGTTCGTGGCGCGTATCGAAACGACGATTACGCGCTACTGATCCAGTGCAGGGTCAAATCGATCTCGACGACTTTCGATGAGTAACGTTACTGACGTTACTGCTACCTTGCTGGAAGGAAAGTGAGCGTTCCGTTTACGTAATTGCGAATTTGTCGCCCGTCGAACGCAGATTTTCCATTTTCGCATTTCGAGATTGCTCAAACACTTTTAACCCATTTCGCCACGGACGATGCAATGTAAAGAACTGCAATGCAATGCTGTTCATTAACAAATACCATGAATGAAAGTTAGCATTCTCGAACTTACATGAATTACAGAGCTACAGTTGGCTTTTTTGTCACGACTGCATATATAGTAAATTAGTAAATAGCACGTTTTCTAACAAAGATGTAAAAAGTACGATATCTACTATTCGTGATGAATGGAAATAAATTAATAATAGATTATCCAATAAGGGAGGTGACGTGTGAAAGATCTACATTAAAGAAATGACCTATCGGTCAAACCCAAATTGCCTAATTCTCTGTTCCCTAAAATCTGACACCTGTTTCAAAATGTATTCTCCAAAATCTAAAAATAATGGACAATTTCCTTCTATTCTTTGAACCTTGATCATCAATTAATCGTCCGCGTTGGGGTATTGTGAAGGCCACTAAACTTATTCAAACCCACATGCCACAAAACGACTTCCTCTTCCCATACTTCATTTTCAATTGCAATCATGGCTACGATCGCGCATCCAGTCCTGGAAAAGTTCCAGGACGTTGGAAAACGGTTTAAACGTTAAAAATAGCCGTAAACCTGTTACGAGTGTTATCGGTCGACACGCGATTATCATCGAGATAGCTGCAGCAGGGAACAAAACTATGATTAACCGAACGTAACATGTAGAAGCAAAGGCTTTTGAACAAACATCATCATCTGCCGTAGGAGAATCGAAATCGTCGCCGGCGAAACTGATGCTCGCATGGCGTAACATCGAAAACGAAAACCCTCGATATGAAAAAGAGCGGTATGAAAGGCCGCCTCCCCATTTCCCGCGACCTAGTATACGGGTCGCGTCGTCAGACTTCCGGGCAGCTCACGGCCGGTCAACATCAGAAGCCGCCTATATTATACGTACGTGTGCGAATGCTCGCAACCGTCTACGTATGTGCCGGCAACGCATTGTAATTCGTCTCGATGACCGCGCATCCTGATAACCACCTGTATATAGGCACTATACCCTACTGGCCTTTGGCTCCGCCGGCGGCGGCACGGCGCGCATCGCTGCGCAAACACCTATATATGAGTCTAATACGCCCGCACCCGTTCTCGCTACGTTCGTCACCGTTCCGTAGCTACTGTACATATATATACCATATATACGAACGGTGACATCGCATACCAATTGTCTGTCGGTCGACACGCTATATACGATCGCCGTTATTCCCGGTTCGAATCGACATATTCTGAATTACAGTAACGTCATCGGTGCCCGGGTACTGAAAATGCTACTCTCTTCAGTACTGGAATACTGAGGGAGGGGGGGGGGGGGGTACATTGCTAAAAATTAAGTCTTGGATAAAATATTTTATGATACTTTTAGAAATGTCATTGTTAATGATATTATTGTCATTTATTTAACAATTTTTACTAAAAACACGACAAGTCACCAATCAGCAGAAGGAAATGTAAGACAGCATGCGAGTAAAAAAGTACTCATTTTTAGGTGTTTTTCTAGGGAGTCTTTTCACATCATAAAAAATATAGCTCAGAAATCCACAAATAAGGTCTTAAAAAATGCAAATTGCACTCATTCTGCTCAAGTGTTTACCAATGTTAATTGGATAAGAAATTTTATTGTTTGAAGAGTCAATACTAAAAATTATATGCATACTTAATTTTTAATTTTTTTATTTATATTTTGAATCAATTATTTTGACAAATTCTTTTTTTTTTAATATAAGAAATGTATGAATTATATATTTATGTATATATATATTTTTTTATTTTTTATTTTTTCGTTTTAATTGTTATATAGCACTTATTGTTATACAAAAAGAAAAGAAAAAAATTTCTATGTATAAAACAAATCAAGAATATATAGCAGTGTAGCGCAATGACATTTTTAAAAATAAAACTCATACATGCAAATTGCGAAGCACCAATTACGTCGACAATTAAAACGAAAATTAATTATCTCCATTTCCTGCTCTACCGCATCTCCGACCTTCGCAACATTTTTTCCGCTATAAAAGAAAGCTTTGTAAAATCATCTCGATAATCGATTCTCTTACCAAGCGTGAATAAATTTCTCATTAAATTCTTCGAAGGTCATCGGACATCGTGTTTCGATCGTGAAAGCTGAAGCATATCACTTAGCCAAGCATTAAAGTCGCCGTTTTCTCTACAAGTCTGTTTTCTAAGACTACTGCCGTGATTGCGAAAGCGCATGGCATAATTCCCTACAGACCTTGGCATTTAGCGTTTGAATTGCGTAACTATATAAGCGTACTATCGATACCCCGGAAACCACTCTATCACCTGCTGGATAGTCCCAAATCGTGGGACCATCAAAGGAATGTCGCAACTAGCTGGCCATTTTTTATATCTATTTTATTCTACTCCAAAAAAATGTCATTATGAAAAAGAGAAAGTAACGTTTCTTTCGCACCCATACAAAGTTGTCTTAAGAACATTAATACAGAATCGAATTTTGAAATTTTATTAATCGCGTCCTAAATCAAAATGTTAAACATAGAGTGATTGATCGGTTTTGAAAATGTTTATGTAATTGAACTTTAAACATAAATTTTATTAACTTTAAATTTAATAATATTTTTACAAGATTTTTATAAAAACATATCTTAGGTCGACTAAAATTTCGATAACAGTAATTTTTTGTGTTTAAATGTAAATATTTCCATTAACATAATATAAACTTTTTTATAGTTCTAATATTATATAGACTTTTTTTTTAATCGAGAAAATAAATGTCAACATAATTAGTAAGTTAAAACCTGTTATTAAAAATAAAAATAAAAAAAAGAATATTCCAAAAAAAAACGGATACCTAAATATTACGTAAAATACATTTCTACGACATATATACGGTTCACAAAGGAAATGGAAAAATATAATTAACGAACTGTCACAAATTCGAAATATTCGTGTTTTTGTCTTGTGGGAACGTAAAAACCTCTTGGGGAATATAGAAAGACGGTACACAAAGAGGGGGCGAGGGACGGTTGGGGTCCGTGTACGGGGTCCAGCCGATTAATCCACTGAATCCACGAAGACACTGGGATCTTTTCTAAACCTGTTTTAGAAAGAGCCACGTATACCCTCACGAACCCTCCTCCTACTCATTTTACCGTTGCACAAGATGAAAAGTTACAGGATTTCGAAATTCCGATCATTTTAAGAATTTATTACGCGATTTTGATTATATTGTTTTATTTTGAGTTATTTTTAGGTGATCTTGTAATTTTCTACTATTATTATAAGACGATTAGTAATCGGCAATTTTAATTTTTAATGAAATGAACATATACTGTATAAATTTTTATTGAGTGAGAGTGAAAAATAACTGCAGAAGAGTAGAAGTGTAGAAGAGTGCGATTAAAGTCCACTTAAACAATTGATATTTACCTTTATGTATATAGTTTATCTCTATAGTTGGAATTTACATCATTTAAATATTCATTAAAAAGGAAGGAACTCTCATACTTTGTTTTCTAAATTTTAGATAATATTAGCGGAAGTAACCTGAAAGTAAGGCATAAACGTCAAAAAAAAAAACGCTCACATATTTCCGTTTTAAAGCCCTATTACATGGTGCATCATGCAATCGTCAAAAAATCAGGTGGCAGTCTTGCGTGAATCGGGATCGGGGATTTAGGATTAGGTAGGCCAAACGGGTGTGAATCTATTGCAGGTGCTGGCACCTGACCAGACAGGTGCCTGCAGCCTTCAAACCCTTAGTGCGACTTCTGAAGACTTTGGAGCTCGTTAGCAAAAACGCGCGAAAATGAAGCGCACTATGCACTTGACTTTAATCGATTCGTCATGAAACTGCATATAAAATATATCGTAAAAACGTTTAATTTTTAATTATCGAGGAAAATATTTTGCGCAGGACTTTTTATTCTCGAATTGAACAGTTATAAAAATGTAGAATAGCATATAGGTAGCTTGAAAGAAACTACAAAACTTGACATTTTGGAATCTTAAAAAATATATATATTTATCTCTCATGATTACTCATGCATATAACCTCTCTTTCCCTCTGGTACCGTTTCCGTTCAGGGTCTTTTACTCGCATTTC
Source organism: Trichopria nigra (assembly GCA_030522945.1). Taxonomy (NCBI): domain Eukaryota; kingdom Metazoa; phylum Arthropoda; class Insecta; order Hymenoptera; family Diapriidae; genus Trichopria; species Trichopria nigra. The sequence continues at coordinate 11,576 of JAPYZR010000239.1, read as the reverse complement.
TTTCGTACGTTTTTCATCGTCTTTTTCAAAACGAACTTATCAACATACGAAGTAATGAATTATTACGTAAAATTTGGAATTTAGTAAAGTAATTTTTGATAAATAATATTTAAGCAGATTAAGTACATTAAATATAAAGGTGAACATATTAATTTTCGATTTGTCAGTGACGAACATTTCGAACGTGATGCGTTTATGTCATTTTCTAATATGACGTGAGATGGTATCACATACTTGTAATTTTCACCTTAGAATGTAAAATTAATCATCACGCCCGAAGGGTTCAAGAAATAATTTTTTTTTAAATTCACTAATTTTTTGTCACCAAATTACGTGAGCAAAACAATTGACATTAAATTTCTTTTTTTTTTAAATTGCTGTATTTATTATTATTGCTATCGTTAAAATATTTACCTTATACGTATTATATATGTTTATGGGTATTTTTTATTATTGAAATAAAATATTTTTGATTTGACTTTTGTTTTATAATGTCGAACTAGGTCTTTAATATCACTCAATTCGATAATGTAAAAATTTTGCGTGATCTTAAAACTTTTTTCTGAATTCCCTGAAAATTTATAAAACATTGATATTGTACGAAATTCAAAAAATGTGAAATGTCAGACTGATACAGATTTTAATTACTTAATTGTTAATCAACGTTAACTTTGAATATGTTATAAGTAGCAGCTTTGCTCGTTACTGATGTAAACATTACTACGCGAAAGTATAATACATCCGATTACATAAAGGATTATCTAATAGTATTACCAGCAATGTACTGACAACTTTTACATTACAAAATACAACAACAAAAAATCACTGCGACAAAATTTCCAACGCGTGTGGTTAGTGACGCGTCGATTAGAATTTTTAATTACATTTTCGCGTTTCTGGGATAATATCGCGCGGAAGTCTTATGATTACTTATTCAACAATTTCATCATTTCGAATGTAAATACTGACTCAATAATACGTTTTTCTATTTTGTACACAATGTTATCGACGAAAATGTACGTGAAAAGTCTCAAGGTAATACCGAATATCGAATAAGAATCAGTGCTGGAATTGACATCTTTCAAACGGAGTGATCTTTAAACTCGCCGAGTGATTTTTGCAGGTTGAAAAGTCACTCCATTCTATTGAAGCAATTTTCTCGATTGAGTCAATATGTCACGTGGAGAATTGAAAAAAAATTAATACGCGCAATAGTAACAGTTGTCGTTTAAAAACGCATCGTACTTTAGACGTGATTTGCAAGTTTTTTTTATAATTGGGTAGTTTCTGAAATCGTTTCAATTCGAATTCACTCCATTAGAAATGAAAAAGTGATTAGTCTGACAATTAATTTGACTTGTACTGAATGAACCCTCGATTTAACCTCGAAAGCTCGTGGATTTCGAAATTGGATCATCGAAAAGTGATCAAAGTTTCGTGTTATTAAGGGTCACCAACACCTCGTCCACTTAAGAGGCACATTCGACGTTAAGAGATTCTCGACACTCACTCAATATCGCATTCAATCGATTTTTCAACTCACATGTGTGTTTGTTAACGATGAGGCTAAGCGGTTCGGAACCACCTAGCGGGCTATCCTTGCCACTGGGCGGTGAGCTCTTATCGAGTTGCTGCGACTCCAGCAGCCGAAGCTGCTGGTGCATGCGAGTCTTAATCAAAAATATCTTCGGCATCCTGCTCTGTCGGTGAGGTCAGCTCTCGGAAGATCCGCACGACCCTGACACGCACCGTCACCTGGATCACCGCCTCTGCGTGAGCATTGATCGTGTCGGGTTCACCAGACGCGTGAATCAAAAATCCAATCGGAGCACCGCACTCGAACGACCGAAGATATCAGAAGTTCCGTCCGACGACGACTCCAATAATCCAAAATCAACGTAATATATTCCTAATAAGAGATCGTCGAATATAAAAACTTAATCCACTTAAGCGTTCGAGATCACTCGGGAATAGCCCAAGGGTCACTTCCTGACGAAGCTTCCCTACTTGTTCGTTCGTTTTTGTATTTTTTACTTTTTCCACAATCGGCACTATTTTGCGAAGAACCGAAAGACACGTTATGAGAAACTATTGTCACTCTTGCGTTCGTGCACTCGACGTCCGAAGGTCACTCGCGCCGATTTTTGGTACCGCTTGCGCACGAGACTCGGTGGCGGCTGTGATATACAGTTATATACTGTTACATAGAACTGTCGTAACGAACGGAGCTATGCGCATGCACGCGACGTTCGGTCTCTCGTGCTCGACTGGCTAAAGCTTTCCACTGGATCTCGGCATCAACGGCTGAGGAGCCGAGCCGAGCGGAGCGAGGGGTGACAAACCGGGCCCCGACCATGAGTTCCCCCGCTACTTCACCTTCGTCCCAGCGGATAGCAGGGACAGGGACCACTCGAAGGACCGCTCCGTCCCTCTTGCTCTCTTCCCTCTTCCCTCTTTTTCACCTTTTTTCTAGTTCCACCCGTACCGAGCACGGTTTCCTCTCCTATCCCGCTGCGCTTCCCTCCACCTCCGCCACTCGTCGTCCCTCTCCCTGCAGCAAAAGAAGAAGAAGAATAAGAATAAGAGACGAACGCAAGAAGATGAACGTATAGGAAATCGCCTGCATGTTAGTCCCACTTGGGCCTTTGCCTTTCGGGACAACCTTGCAACTGCGCATGCGCGTAACGGATACCGATGACTGTACGGGGCTCACGCATCTTTACGCACTTGGACGGCGCTTCTTTCGGTGCCCTCGACTTCTTCTTCCGTCTTTATCGGTGCAATTCTTCCTTCTCTCGTACCTTATTCTTCCTTTTCATTGAGATCTTTATGGGCCATTCGTGCCTTCGATCCCTTTCTTTTTATTTCTTTCTCTCGCTCTCATTATTTGCCTCTCGGTTTTGCTCGATCAGCTCCGATCGGTTCACTCGGTGGTTTTCGCGCCTCTCTCGCTTTGCCTCGTTGTTCCGCATAATTTTTTGACCAGTTATCTTCAACCGCTATTCCTTTTTCTTCCACGTCTTCGTTTGCATGCCTCACGATCTTGCGTTTCACTTTTAATTAGCGAGCTCTTCTCCTTCCGTTCCTTCATTCTCGAGGGTTGTCGTCAGGAGCTCAGCCAGACGCTGCTGTACAGTTTTAATTCGCGCATTCCTTCTTTTTGTCCCGTTTCTATCCTGTCCCGCGTTTGTCCTCTAATATTAGCCTCTCTCTCTCTCTCTCTCTCCTTTTGTCTCGTCGTCTACATTCAGAACCCTCCATTCTTCCCGTCCTCCTTCATCTACCCAGGATTGATCATTTTCGTCTTCAATCACTTCGATGTCAACTGTCACGCGCACGTCATTCTTCTTTTTCTTCGCTTCTTTAGAAGCATCCTTTTGACATTAATTACGATCCTTCATTTTATCCTCACCTTCCTTTCCTGGCTACGCGTCTCGTTCATTAGCGTCTTTCGTCTTCGTTGTCTTCACATCGCCGTCTTGCTTTTTGTGTCACTTTGATGATTATTTTGTTCATCAGCAGGTTTAAGTTTTGTTTTTTTACTCGCATGTTTGACGTTACACCTCCTTTCGTGCTGTTATGAGGACACGGTTTTTCGATGCAGGAAAGTCAAAACTTTCGGTTATCCTTGTAATAAGCCGTCTGCAATCTCGGTCCGTTAGTGTATAAATTCTCTTGAAAGCTTCGTGCGTTTAATCTGTTATTTTTCTTTGTTCCATCGTTATACATACCCATCGCTCCTTTATTATTCTGGTTCTTCCCCCCAGATTTTATCTTGTTAGCGGTTCCAAATCATAGTTGCCGGCAATTGTGATTTTCGATTTTTGCGGGCAGTATTCGGTGTCGTTTCGTGACGTCCCGCATTCGGAGACACAAAACACCAGGTTGCATTATCCTTCTGTCTCGCTATAACGATACCGACAGCTCCTTTCTAAAAAAATCGTGAGAATTCCACAATAATCGTCAGCAAACCGCAAATCCTGGAGGATGAGCAATTTGGGCAAGGATTTTCATTCTTGGCCCACATTTCCTAACAATAATAGTTTATGCTCTGCATCTGCGTCACTTTTGGTCTTCGTGACTGTAATTTATTCTATTGTTTTCTAATTGTTTTGGTTACATCCGAGGATTTTTTTATTTGCATTTTTACTCATTTTCTCCCTTCGCCATTTTATTACTGTCAATCACTGACAAAATTTTATTTTTAAATTTTATGAAAGAATACCGTTTCTTCCGGGTTTATTCACTTGTCTTCCATTCTTAATATATTTCTTCCGTCATACGACGTGTCACATTTCGTTCATCAGTTTTGATTAATCGTCGCTGTGATTTAGTTTGATGTTTATCATTTATGTTATTTGCCAATGAAGATAAAATCATATGCTTCCTTTGCGGTATTTTTTTTTAATTGTTATGTTGTCATTTTTTGTATGTTTTTATTGTTTACTTCATTTTTCCCTTGCTTTTTTCAAGTATTTCGTTTAAGACACTTGTGCATTTATTCAGTGACATGTTTCATTAGCAGTGAATTTTTTTTATTCATTACTTTTGAATTTTATTTCTTTGTTTTATCTTATCATTAATCGAATAATAGTCTATGAAATTGATGGCTAATCATTTAAAACGTTACACGATACCAGCTTGTTCCATCTATAATGAATTTACCTTCATCTTGCAATGTTTTCACGTCCGTACTTTGTTTGCTTTTATTGTTCGCTTTAACTATTCGTTTTCATCATTACTGACGTACGATGCATACAAGTCAATGTGATTAATTAAAAAAATTAAGAATGTACCGTTCCTTCCTAACAAACTGCTTCTTTGTCTTCTACTCTTGTCATTTCGTTTTTTCCTTTTCTCACGGTCTCCTACGATTTTCCTCCTTATTCCGCATCGTCATCTTCCGGTACATAATTTTTTATCAGTGCATTTTCACTTCTGGTTTCGTTAAAAATATTCTTTTTAATAATGACGCGACCTTTAGCTTTTACAGGTTTCGTTGGCATTATTGATGATTACAACTTTTATCCTAAAGATTTGCTTAGGTAATATTAATTAGGTAATATTAATAACATAATTATTACCTCTGGTAATGAGCAATTTCCAAAATATTTACGCGAATAAAAAATATTGTTACGTCAATCATTAGTTGCGTCCACTATGTGGTAGTTTGGGTGAACCAGACTATAGTTGACATAACCATACTCATGATTAACCTAATCAATTCTATGGTTGATACAGCCATAGTATGGTTGCTTCTGCAAATTGGTGTATCCAAAAACAGGTTAAACGAGAAATTTTTTTGGTTGTTTCGTGAGTTATCGTGCAAAGCCAAACACGTGCGTACACGTAAATAAATTCAACACTTCGTACGACCTACGATGCAGATCGAAGTAAACAAGTGTTATAATGAAGTGTTATATGATTACAGCAAATCATTAATGTTCAGTTTGTGAATGAATTGAAATATTCTCTTGAAAACTGTTGCGTCGTTTAATAGTTGATGTAATTGATGTTCATTAGCTGACTATACGTTGTGGGCACTCCACGAATGTGCTTGATCAAGAAAATAGCAAGACATTGCTCACACAAAGCATTGTTTTTATTTTTCATTAAGTGTTGATGGATCAGATGCGTGTGGTTCGATTGAAAAGTTTCTTGACCACTATTTAATTGATGATGAATGAGTTGGTTTTGGTCGTTTGGCAGTTTGGTTTGTACGAAAATTTTCGATTGACGTTTCAGCTGTCTTGACAATTGCTTTAAAAAAAAAAATATATATATATATATCTATATAATATAATAATGGAAAAGGTGGCAAATCGACAAAGCAAAAAGACTTAGATGTGTTTCTAGTTGTAGATAGATTATACTGATAAATAATCACCGTTATCGCTTGTTTATGTAGGTTTGTTTACTATAATATATTTATATATAGTATTACTAAAATTTGGCAATTATGTCCTATTGCAATAGTAAGTAACAATTAAAATTGGATCATTTGCAATTTTTTCTTGTGAAAAAAAAATTTCTAGGATAATATATGAATTATAAAGGTTTCTTAAAGAAAATAGACTTTATGACATATATATGCGACATGTGCGTTTTATTAGGAAAACATAAATAGAAGTGGATAGGGAAATATCCGTTTGATTTATGACTGTTTATATTATTGTTGTTCTAAAAGAGAATAGTCAATGGATGGTAAATACGATTCTTCAAATCGGATATTTACCACGTGTTTATTGAATTGTTCAATAAAATAAGTTTCTATATCACTTTTCTTTTTATTCTTTTTATTTCCCATCACTTGTGTCGCCAATATTTTTACGTTCTAAAGGCACTTTGAAAAGAATTTTATTACAAAAATATGGGATTATTTAAGGAATTCAAGTAAAAGACACGGTCATATTTTTTAGCTTAAATCTATAAGAAACAATGTATATTGTAAAAAAATAAAATTGCAATGCTACTGGAAGTTGGGTTGGTTGAACTTGCTGCTTGAAGTTGGGTTCGCGAGTTTTCGTCGAACGACGTCCAGATCCTTGTATTCTCTGAAATAAACGAATTACATTTTTTTCTTTTAAATAAATCATTTTATACGTTATAAACCTAAATTTAGCAAAAAAAAAAAATAATAATGATGATGAAAAATTGAGGACATTTAAAATATAGATATAATTTTTCTTGAAAGTAATTGTTAAAAAACATATTTATTACAACAATTTTAGAATATTCTTAGATTCATGATGTATACTATACATATATACAAACAACTACACAAAATTTCAAGTTTATCATCCAATAACTTTTTATTGTCCGGAGTAATACATACGGAGATAAACGCGTTTAAAGTTTTCACTATACCAATATAAGGTAAGTGCAGCGTGCATCATTTCAATGCCTTTTTATGGGCCATCGGGATTTAATTTAGGTTTTGAAACTTTGGAAACATATTCTTCAGATTGTCTATGGATGATTCAAACCCTAGAAATAAACCAACAAAAAAATTTATACGAGCTTCCACCTATAAATTCGAAATTATGTGAGGTACTGATTTGATGCATTGCGTTAACGTCGTTCTTCTGATCCAACGATGTTCTTTTGGTATTTCATTAGACTTGTTTCCAGAAGTCCACTGGTTTCTCCAATATATATAGTTTATCACAATATGCACACAGAATTTGGAATACCTGTGCTACTTCCTAAATATTGTGCGGTAAAGTGACCAGTGCCGCATCGTATATTCTATAAAAAAGCAATGTTAGTATTGTAGACGTAACATATCGTAAAGTATATAAAGAATATATGATGTCGGTGAAGTTTCAATTTCGACTTTTTTGTTTGAATTCTCACGATTATCGAATGCCCATGTAGACCCAGATAATTTGTGTAATGCTCGCATTACATCACAAACAAAGGTGAAAAACCGTGATAATAATTCGGTTTCGATGCTACAAAAACGAGAGTCCCTCTAAGTAGGGAACCACTTCAAATTTTGATTCAATGCAGGCGTAGATCGCCTAGTTAGATAGCTACATAAATCCTAATCTATTTCTTATATTTTATGTCAGTTCGTCAGCTTTCTTCCTTCAGTCTGTAGTCACATCACACAATCCGTCACTGCCCAAACTTAAAGACTTTAAGTTCTTCAATTTGGATTTTGAGTTGACGTAGAATACGGATTTAAGGTTACATAAAACCTATTTTTGGTTTTGGTCTCACAATCATGATAAGAACGCGGTGTTCCGCAATTTGTATCCTCATACAAAATCTAGACTCGCTATAGGTAAACACGATCCTAGTTCGACGTTACAATTTTAAGGAGTGCCTATATCAATTATTACACTATATTAAGTGCAACTAAATCCAAAGGTTAAATTTATACAAACTGAACATATTTCCACTTTGGTATCCTGACTTAACGAATTTACCTTCAATTAATGTCACAGATTTGAAAAACGTCTGCCCTACGGAACATTACAGCAAACAATAAGAAGTTAAATTCCATCAAAGTCTTTCTGTTTCTCTACACCTTGCAATCCAGCCTTTCCTTGTTTTTACTAAATAAGCGTAAGCATCAGGTGGAACACTAATAAAAAATCCACCATAGTACATGAATCTCATGTTATTTAATTGTCATGAAGCAGACTGGACGTAACATCTTCGCGTGACATTGTCCCCGACGAATTAAGAATTGAAGCCTTAAAAATTGATGAACCCAGATGAAACTAATGCTTGGTCGCTGAAGCGAAGCGCCACTCTCAGACATCTGTGCGCACGAACTGTCCATGCAGATGATGCATACTCGAACAAGTACCGTATGCATAAATTCATCTCCGTATGCATAAAATCTTCTCTCCGTAGTACCGTCCTTGCATATGAATAATTTCGCTGATTTCTCCGGTAATGCGTTTCTCCATCTGATTATTTTCCCCTTTAATCACTCGACATTTTCTCGTCTCGTTCTTGCCCCGTGATTCGCTAAAAATATCTTTCTGTTCCCTCGGGGTCGATGCAAAAAAGGCCGGGTGAGATCATGGGGTAAATGCGCGATATGGTAAGAAGTCGAAGGAAAAGAAGCATCGACGAGGCAAAAGCGAACAAGCGAACGTTTAAAACCGTGGAGGCACGCGAAGAGTTCGCGAACGTGTTTGTGCGCACGTTCGCGAACTCCGGGGTTGCCGATTGGCCCTGATGGTATTGGAGAGAATCGGTGAGGAACCGGCAAGGTTACGTTTACCTTTATAGCCGCAATGCCGGTTACGTCGCGAAGCGGTATATACCGCGCGTCTAGCGGCTTGAGCTTGAACCGTGCAGTGGTTACTCGTCGATTCGCTCGCTCACTCGCTCCACGGGCTGCGCCTGCTGGATGCGAGAATTGCTGGTATGTTATGTACCGTCGCGAACATAAGCGAGGCGCAGTACAGCCACTCGCAGCAACTGCTATTTTGATTTTGGCCGAGACGTAGTTTTGGCCTCCATTGAATTTTTCAATCTATTTTGGATTTCTTGACATTGTAATGTGGGTCAATTTTTATCAATTAAAATTACGGTAATATTTTGATGTAATCGAAATATCTATTAAAGAAACTATCAAAAGTTCGGTTACACACATATATAAGAAATTTATATTTCGAATCCAATTCTTCCTGGATCCGTAAATAGCCGGATGACTGTTTGATCAGTTCTAAATGAAATTTATCAATTGCTGTTTTTAATTCTCACAATCTACGCATGCTTATACCTCCGATTCGATTGGACAAGAAGAAAGTCCTACCACATATGTACAACTAAGAGCAGGATGTATAGAATCCAATAGGGATTCGATCATTTTACTCGATTTACGAAATTTAATTGAAACTATACGTTTCCTAAAAGTGTGTTTTTATCTGTTGACACTTTAATTCACGAATTTTTCTATTAGTATTTTGAAAATTTTGAAAAATATTCACTTATTCTAAAATGTTGTATACAGGGGTTATTGAGATTGCTGAATGTGAATCCTCCGTGCATTTTGAAAGAATTTTCTTCAGATTCTTCATACTACTTATGAATTGCCTTCAATACATCAGCCATTTCGAATCTAATAAATTATTCGCTGTCCGGAACCCTAAAAATATTATTATATTTATCGGCTTTCTTTTACAGCTGATTCGTAATTTTTCAAAATTATGATTGGACATATTAGATCCGCCATTTTGAAGTTAAAAAAGTCGACAGCGGATTTGCAATCAGCGACTTCAAAAACCCATCAATTTCAGAAAAACATTTCAATAATTTTCGATCACCCATATTGGATCCGCTATTTTGAATTAAAAAAAATTTAAATTATAAAATCGACGAAATCAATCGAAAATCCAAATAAAAGCATTAATAAAACTGCAATGGTTATTATTATTGTACTTGTTTAGTACTAGTTTGAACCTAATGTCTTTCTATATCTACTTCTAGAAAAGCAACACAACAACTAAATATATTACCTCATTAAGAAGAAATGAATTTTCAAATCAGGGAGATGATTCAATAATTAAAAAAATGATTCACCGATCGCAAATAAATTTCCAAAAATTAGTAAGCGACGACGTTCCGAATTTCGATAAATTATGCTTGAAAAAGAATCCAATAAAGGTGACGCACTGCGTTGTGACCTAAAGGACAACATGTCATAAAAACAGAAATGTGCTAAACGACCAAATTTTGCGTGTGACATCATCCTCGTCTTTCATTTAAGCCTTACGTATATATATATATGTTTTAATGCAAAAGTGTCAAAAAGCACCGAGGATAAAGAACGGAGGTCACTCATACTCTGTGCTACTTTTCGGCATTCTTTTTGAATATTAATGTCAGTTTCGCCTTATATGTCACAAATGAATGAAACAATTTATTCAATTTATTTTAGTATGAAAATATGCATACATTTATCAAAATACTCGAATGTATTTGTGAATTTTCTTCGTTTATATAGTTTCTCATATGACTACACTGATTCTAATTATACTTAGATCTTTTAAGTAATTGTCTTAGGTTCTATTTTAAAAATTCTTAAAATCTATTTAATCCCCTAATTTTACGGGGTTATTAGAACAGTTATAAAGATATATATTAAATTGTACATACCATAAAACTGACCAACGATAATAAAAACAAAAGAAACTTGAAAAATATCCAAAGAATCGAAAAGCATATATACAATATTGCATGATTTTCGTTTGAATTATCAGCTTGTTCGATGATTTATTAAATTTCGCCTAACATATCGTTTGCGCTGTGTAAGAAACATTTATTAATTTATTTGCTCATTGATTCATTCTAATAATTAATTAAACATCATTGAAAAACAAATTCGTGAAATTCCCTGGAACCACGCCTGTAACTTCTGCAGGGAGCATAAAGTAAATGAGTAATGACAAACCTGTGCAAATCGCAATCCCAGGAATACGCAAATATGCATGGCAGCGATGGGAAAGATCGGTAGACCATGCCAATGCCTTTTACGCATTCGCGCTATTTCGACTCCTGAAATTCTTTGCCTTGTTGCCCCTCGTATTTTAACTTAATACATTCTACAAATATGACTTCTTATTTATTATATATATTTTCAAATATCAACTGTGTATAATATATTCCAATTGACAAAATTGATAAACAAGTATAAAAGTATGGCATATTCATTTGTTTACTTTATAAAAAGATGTCAAAATATGTCATGGTCCTATACGAAATCATCATATAATGTGAATATTTTTTTCAGATTAGATTTTTTACAGAATCATTCATGACTATGCAAAATCTAGCAAAAAATTACTACAATCTACTCAGTTCGAACAATTATTTATTGATTAATTTTAATCCGTATATTGAATATCACTACCATACATTCTTAATAAATTGATCTTAATCAGCAAATGCACCTTTATAGGGAGTTAAACCTCAAGCAAATATACTCTTTTGTATATTTTCAAAATTTTTCAAGAGTAAACCAAATACATATATATATGTATATATATATATATATATATTGGACCTTCTATTTTAACTTTTTAGGTCAAGCTATACCCCCCATCCCCCCC
>JAPYZR010000238.1:0-42659 GCA_030522945.1 Trichopria nigra | reverse complement strand
TGTAGCTGATGAGAAGAAGTGAGAGAGAAGTTAGTGAGAGTGCGAAGAGTGAGGCAGATGTGCACATAAGAAATATAGTGAATAGATGTGTTTATTTTCCTTTTTGACATTGTTTTTGACTTTGTTTTGAAAAGGCTGATATGTCGCGGATTAACTTTGTTTACGGTTATAAGGAAAAATAAAATGTATGCAGACCGACGCAGTGAAGGATATGTAAAGGTAAAGGACGGGTGCTCTTATTCTCCCGAATTGTTATTATTATTATAATTATATATAATATACTAAACCATACTAAATCTTTAATGGACAATTAAGATATCACACATATATATGTGAGTATACTTTAAGTCATAACATTTAGTCATTTAAGAATAATTTTCTTGTCGTTTTGGGGCTTGCCAACTTTTTTATTAGTAGCCGAATGAAAAACGTCTAAAAATTATAAATTAAGTTAAGATTAACTAAAAAGATTAAATTAAAAAAAATACATTAAAAAGAATAAATTAAAAAAAAAATCTCAAGTTCATGATATTTTTTGTAACAACATATAATTTATTGAGTTAAGATAAGTTTGATGCTAATGCACAAGTTTAGTCTCTAGACCTGTTTTGAGTGGAAACTCAGATAAGGATAAGTCAATCTTTGCTGATTTACTTGCAAAATAGTTGCAGCCGGTTTTTTAGTGAAAATTAATAATCCAATCTCTGATTTCCAGTGATTGAAATTCGCAGAGTTTCGATAGAATACGTGATGCGTGTCGTTATGAAATTTCAAACGTGAGAATATCCATTAATAATGTAGAGGCTTAGGCGCTAACGTGTAACGGAGAATGGAAAAATCTCGTGTGTGGTGAGGGCACGCTCACGCACGGCTGCGTGAGTGGGAGGAAGAAAGATACGTATAGTAAATTGAAATATCGTAAATCGGACTGTGATTCCAAATTATATATAAACAAAGTTTTGAGATAATACAAAAAATTTCAAATTGTTTTATCTTATTCTTTTTGTTATAGCTTATTTTTTGAGATAGTAAAAAGAATGAGTCATCCTTAAAATCGAAGTTTAGATACGAAACACCGTCAAATTACCAAATCCCAACGTTGAATTGGTTGTCGAACGTGATTCTTCTAGCACAGTACATTCAACGTTCTGACTAATCGATTAAATGTTGTGCCATTAGCTATTATAAATGGAAATTCTGTTACCTAATTTATAAGGCATTCTAAGCAGTGTATTTATATTATGTCCAGACTTCGGAATAATTCAGTCGTGATTTTTTAAGCATGGCTTTCGGTAAGAGCAGTTTTATTTTGTGTACAAATTATAACAAGTTTACATTCAGTGTTTTTCAATGTCATTTATTTAATCTTTTTGTTTTTATTTACTCTTTTTAAAATATTTAATGTATTTAACTGTAGTGGTGCATAAACAATCTTACAGTTAAATTGATAACAGAACGGTTATATATATATGCGATATTTAAAGTATAAAATAATAATTGTCTGAATAAATAAGAGAACTAAATTATGTGAAACAAAATATTATTTTCAGTTTTGTTTGCTTCGTTCGTACTTTGCGTAGCACATTTGTCTACGGCATCACCTGTCTCGGTACCAACAAAGATCCTTTTGAATTCTGCAAACCAGTTTTCAACAGACTTATACAAGGTAATTTTCATTTTATTTAATTATTAATTTTATTTTATTTCAATCTCATTAACTGTAGCGTATTACTTTTACATATATCAAAGAGCTGCATGACAATATTACGATAAATTTTGTTCACGTGATATCAGTTTGCTTGTGAGATAGATAAGTTCGTATCTGACGTGAGACTTCTTGTAAAATGTGACGAAACGTCTCTTCGGTCAGGTTAAGTAATACTCTGCAGAATAAGAAAACAAAATAAATTTTTTTCTTTTTGTTCCCATTTAAATGAAACATATAAATATTATTTTTTCTAATATGATATATCACTTAATAACTCAATATTATTTTAGTTATTGTATTTATATACTGCCGTAACTATTAAATCAATTAAGTCAATTTCACCGCATATATTAAACGTCATCAAAACCGGTTAGATATTTCTTAATTTACGCGCACATATTATATATATATATATATATATATTTTTTTTTTAAGACTAATCTATAATTATAAAATTTTATCAGTATATATTTTATTTTATAGCTATAATGCACTTTCAGTTTAACAGAAAACGTTGAAATTGTAAGATATATTTATTAACGTAAAACAAAGTTTTTAACAAATACACAACTTCACATTATCGTAACACTTTCAGCCACGTTATTATAGCAATAAGTATCCAATGCTAATAAAACAAATGGATGAATAACTAATTAAAATCGAAAATGTTTTTGTAGAAATTTTTAATTTTTTACTGAATGCAACAATTAAACTTAAACTCGATTTAAATGATAAAGATGTACAACTAAAAGTACGATGCGACAAAAAATCTCCGACGTCCCCTTAAAGAATCACATTTGTGTATAGAGTGGTCATGGCGCGACAGTATATATGTATATATATATATATATATATATATATATATATATATATATATGCAGAGAAAGAGAGAGAGAGAGATATGATATCTGGTTTACTTATTTCAAGCTAATTTAAAAAAACTTGTAGCCATCATAATGTTCCGCCTCTACCATTGGCTTACCTTAACTCGCAGATAACGCATAATAGAACACAATAGATATCTTCGAATCACTGATAATGTAATTGTATGCTGCATATTATATTATATATTAATATAGTCGTTCGACGCTTTCCATTAAAAATGTACTATCCTTATCGATTGTTATAATTTTATTATCTTCTTAATACAGTCGTAATAATTATATCTAATAATAATAATAATAATATTATTATTATTAAATAATAATCTTTATTATTACAGTATATCTTTGACAATTCGTGCAAGTCTTTTTTTTAATTAATTTTTTGTACATTATTTATTTATTTATTTATTTATTTATTTATTTATTTATATTTATTTGTATTTTTATTTATTTACACATTTTATTACTTTTTTATTATTTTATGTTAATTTTTGTCTATAACTATCATATTATCGTCGTATTTTCTAATCTACTTTTGTGTATTAATGTTTACATAACAACCAATTGCACAGGTCTTTCCTAATAACTTTTTTGTTTATTTTTATGTTTTTTTATTCCCATCGTAATTGAACATTCATGTCGTGTTTTCTTTATATATTTTGTCAATTTTGAGTTTGGATGGAGAAATATAGTATTTTATTTTTCCTAATTTTAGCTTTTGAATTAAGTGATGCACAAATTTCGTTATTTCGTTATTTAAAAATATTTATACCAATTGTCAACAATTGACCTTTCTGCAGATGTCGCTATTGTCGATGAACCATCTTAGCCGGAGGCGTTACACGTGGAGTTGTGTATTTTTTATCTTTCTCTAGGCCGGAATACATTCAATCTTTTTGAAGATCTTATCTTCCGCTTAGATAATCTGGGTAAATTTTATATGTTTGTTTTGAAACGTTCATTATTTTCTATAGTGATATTTTCTAGGAATTTATGAAAGTCTAGAAAAGTATACATATTGAATTTTACCAAAAATAAACATATATATAAACATATAAAAGTTTATTAATATTTAATTTAATTAATTAATAATTCATTATTATTATTATTCACGATACGTATTATTATTATTATTATTATTATTATTATTATTATTATTATTATTATTATTATTATTATTATTTGCGAGTCTTCTTATTATTAGCGTAATAACGATATAAATGAATGAAGTTTAACAAGCATTTTAATTTTCTAGAATATAGCCCGATATGAGGAAGGAAATTTAGCTATATGTCCTTTGAGTGCCCACCATGCTTTGGGAATGGCCGTCATTGGTGCCGCTGGTAATAGTGAACAAGTTTTAAGCAAGAGCCTCTACTTGCCAAAGGATAAAAATGTTGTCCAACGAGGATTCGTCGGAGAAACCTCCTTTCTTCACGTAAGAAACTTAATAATAATATATAACAATCGATCGTTAAGCGATCTAATTTAATTTGTATATAAAACACACGAACTCCTTTTGCAGTATGTTGGCAATAACGTCCAACTATTGGTTGCAAACAAAATCTATACCTCTGCCAACATCAATCTAAAACAGAAATTTCAGTCGATAATTGGAAAAACATTTCGTTCAAAATGTGAGAAAATTAACTTCAAAGATCGTCTAAACACTGCAAGGATCATGAATGCTTGGATTGCTCGACAAACAGGCAATAAAATAAAGAAAATGGTTAACGCCGGTTTGTATTATCATGTATTTTTAATGAATGTGTTTGACGAAACACGTTCTTTTGGAGATGTTTGATTAATGCTGGAATAATTAATAATTAATAAATGTTATTTGCAGATGACATTGACGATGAAACAACTCTCATTATTGTCAGCACCGTTTACTTAAAAGGTGAATGGTTGATGCCGTTCGAAAGTAAACTGATAAAGTCACGACCTTTTTACGTCGATGCACAAACGACGAAAGATGTGCCAACGATGTTCCGAGATGGTGACTTCTTTCATGGTTACATTGAATCACTCAATGCCCAATATGTTGTATTGCCGTATAAGGTATAAAAACAAATTTAAAATTTATACATCTTTCATTGATAATTGGTAAATAAATTTTAATTTTTTCGTCTTTTTACCATTTTTATATGTGTATTTTGCAGGATCCACGAATGACTATGACCATTGTCATTCCCCGTAAAGGCGCTGATTTGGCATATATTGAGCAACACATAGAAGGCTTGAGCCACCAAGAAATATTAAACAACGGACAGTCAACCTGGGTTGATCTGTACTTGCCTAAGTTTACACTTGAAAGCAATTCTGATTTAATCCCACCACTTTCAGAGGTGAATAAAAAGCTATAATAATTTGTCGTTTAAAAATTATTTTGTATCGTACTTGAAATAATTAATATAGCTCAAGCATGATCAAAATTACCGGAAGAATTTGTAAAAATTCACTGACATTTTTTATGCCTGGGTAATTAAATTGAGATTTAAATATCAGTAACATTTGATTTTAAAATGTTTAGATGGGAAGTGGTGAAATCTTTGGAGACTCGGCTAATTTTAGTGGAATTGCCAATGAAAAACTTACATTGAGTGTAGTCTCCCATAAAGTAATTATAGAAGTCAACGAAAAAGGAACAGCAGCTTCAGGATCGACTAGTAAGTTGGAAAATTGCATTTATTATTATCTTCGAAAAAATTACATTTTTATAAAATATATAATGTACTTACATTGTACTTTCAATATTGAGTGTATTCTATATTCATCTGTAATGATCCATATTTTAATATTTTCCATTTTAACTACACTATTTTAATATCATCTCCAAAAACTTATCAGTTAAATAAAAAAAAAAAAAAAAAAAAATGTTTTCAAGTAGTAAAACTGTTTTATGACTTTTATCATAATTGAATAATAAGAGATTATCTTTTTTTAAATATATTACGTAATCATATTATGGAATTACATATTTATTATAATTCATAATATTAGATAAATAAAACAATTGAAAAAACTATTTTCTAATGAACTAAATTAGTTGTTTGGTTTGTTTTCACTTGATATAAAAAAATGAATTTCGTTCAATTGTTTCAGGTATGTCGACAGGCTTGAAGTCATTACCTACTATTATCGAAGTTGATCGACCATCACTGCTGATCATACGTCTCGACGATGTTAACTTATTTATAGGACGCTTGCACGATCCCACTGCGTAAATGTGTAATGTGTAAAATTAATAATTTTATTTATTATCACCGTATTATTTAAATATAGATAAAGATGTTTTGATATAAATTGCAACCTATTAAAATAAATGTTTTATACGTAAAAAATAATTGTGTTCATTGATAATGTCGATTTCACTGCATAACATAATATGCACTTTTCGGAATACGAACTATACAGAAATAATTTATTTCTATGTATAATTAGTGCAATGAAATAAATTGAAATAATTGAAAAAAAAAACGATAAAAAAATTTAAAGAAAAAATAGTGAATAAATAATAATACTGTAAACTGTGCAACTGCATGAAAAATTCTTGCTTCTTATTGGTGTATTATTGATAAAAGACTTTGAGCATTGATAGATTGCGAAGTACTATATACAGTATCTATATTTATTCCAGTTAGTATCAACGTCGATAAATATAAATATATACATTTAGATATCAGTTTGAAAAGGAAAAGTCGATAATTGATGAGGGGCTTTGCAACGGATGAGTTGTGAAAAAAGAATCGACGATATGCAATAAGAGCATTTAGTATAAAAGCGAGGAAAATTTAATTGATGATGTACATAACAATACTATATATACATCACTTACTGCAGCCGTTCTTTTAAGTGCAAATAATCCAGTTAAGAAATTCAAAAATGATTATTAAACCTGTTAAAATATGAAATATCGAAGAAATATTCTATGGATATATATACGATTAAAAACAATAGTAAAATTAAAAACTAATTTAAAGATTTACCTTCGAAATAATTGCTATTTTAATAAAGCAAAGAAACACTCTGAAAGAAGAAGCGTTTTACATAATTTAACTACATGTATTGAAAATTTTACATCTTTTTCACTCTTTTTGGAAATCGGAAAATGTGCATTCCCAAAAGAATAACTAAATTTTCACTCCAAGAAATGTACAAATGTTCAAGTTCACATTTAAATTAATTCTTTCGGTAAGCTTAAGTAACACATTACTCTTATTAAAGCGTGATTTAAGCGTGAATTCGGACACCAACTTTACCATAATTTATAGCTGATCATTTTAAGGAGAAAAAAAAATTAATTTGAAGAAAGTACGCTCTTCATATGTAATACCGTCAGATGTATTATTCACATTTTATGGACAGTAAAACTATAAGGTGAAGGTGTTTGAAGCGTTTATGTGGCTACATGACATGGACTGAAGAACAATTCAAAGTTGAATACTTACCTAAAGTATAAATAAAAAAATGTAACCCTTTTGTGTATATATATAGATATATATATATACGCAATGTATATATACAATGGTTATTGATATTGTTTACAATAGTTCGATTGACAATTTGGGACGTGTCTATCCGATTGCGGATGTTACCGCATCGCCGCAATATCGCATGCTCTCTGTTATCAAAACAAAAATAGAGACAATTTATTGGCAACATACTGTTTCAATGGCTACGGAGATGCACATACTTCAATTGATGATACAAAACAAATATACGTTAATGACATGACCTTGTTTCTAACAGTGACATTATTCGGTCTTTCATAAAAAAAACGTCATCTTTTTATTTAATTTTGTAGTGACATCAAACTTGTGAATGATGGTTGCAATTCTATCACTCTGTCAGATTAAATTTATTAAATTTTATTCAGTGTATCATTTTTCACGTCATTCATGAAAGCTTTGTAATGTAGAATGACATATTGCAGTTTTTTGTAAATAATCATGAACTATATATATTAAATTGTATGAGCAGTACAACAGAATAATGTCACTTTATATAGCAATCGGTTTTTCCTCACTATAGATCGTCACGTGATTCGCTGTTGTAGGATCGACCTGATTATTTTATACACAACAAACCTTTCCTTGTATATAATGTTTTTCTTCGGCCCGTATCATAGGGCGAAAGAAGTATTTGAATTTGGTCACGCTGACAAAAAAACTTACTCCCTATTTGTTCATCAAATGTCCACGTTTCAAAACACGCAAGGAACCCAGAAATCGAATAAAAAATTTTTCAAGATAACTCACGAACCAACTGAAATAATTTCTTCTGTAACCTGTTTTTGGATACGCCGGGGCTGTACGAAGATCTGATTAGATTTTGGAATATATCCATACTAGGGTGTAGAAATGGGAGACGAAACACTGATCCAACTTTTAGGAAAAAACATGTTGCAATTTTTGATCAATTATTACAAATTAATATTCACACACTAGTGTTCCGATCTGTTCCATTGTAATTAATACTCCCTTTATTAATATTTCAGCGTACTTGAAGTGAAATCCTGTGTTATAATTTAAAAGCAAATAGTTATGTATATTGCAATAATATTGAATTAGACTTCGTGTCATTGCAATCCTCAATTTAATTGAATATTTACAAACGTTATAAATAAGAATTTCAGTTTTAACCCAAGGTTTCGAAATTGCTCTCTTTAAATAACAGATCCCATTCGTAAAAAGTAAGTGGATCATCGATTTTTACAAAAATACTTTTTATGGTAAAGAAGTTGTCTCGATGTCGCGCCAGACAACTGAAATTGGCCCGGTGGCTTGGTTTCGGTGCTTTATTCTGATCCAATTGACGAGCGGTGGAAAAAATTGCATCGTTAATTGTGATGCGCTTTTTCTCGCAAAAGTAAACAACGTATAGGAAACAGAGAAAAAAGGAAGCGTGAGGAAGACAAAGAGAGAGAGTGAGTGGACGGCGGGGGGTGGGGTTAGAAGAAAAGAACACAAACCTGGAGGACTGCTGGGAAACAAGACGTAGAAGAAAAATAGAATAGTTAGAGAATAAATGAGAGGAAGAACGATTTTTCGGGAAAAAAGCCGTAGGGAATGGTGCTATCACTTTCAGTCCAGATTTGTCTGAGCTCGATACGACCTGACAGCGGTTTAAGTTTCGACCATATGCTCCAATGGGAATCATGCTTTTCCAACATAATTTAAAGCATAACTTAATTCAAAATTGCTTGAAATTCTTTGGAAAAATGTTTCTATCTAATTAAAATTTTATGTTATAATTAGGCCTATACGTATATGTACATTTAAAAAAAAAATAAACGTCGCAAAGGTATGGATTGTGATAATAGAATCAGAATACTTTACATTTCTTTTGAAGTTTTTATCTTTTTTCTTATCACATGATATATATATATATATATCAAAATGCCATTTCATGTACCAGTTATATTAGGTGAAATTTGATTATTCATTTCTCAAGAAATTTTTTACGAGTATGGCAGCTTAAGGTTATTTTTTATGTACGAGTGTAGGAAACCGCACTTTGCGCACGCTCGACGGCTACACAAACGTATTTTTTTATTGGTATTATATATATATGAATAAATTTGAAATGAATAATCAAATTTCACCTAATATAACTGGTACATGAAATGGCATTTTTCAAACATTGTTTTGATAAGCACATATTTATATACGCGTTTGTGTATTTGCGAGTCTCGACAGCCTTCAACGCTATTGTATTATTTTGCAAAATATATAATAATATAATTACGAGACTTGTTTGTCAGGTAAAATTCCGAGTTATAAAATAATTAATGATGTAAACAAGTGCAGAATTGTCAAATTATCGTCCGATTCTTCTCTCTTTTTTTTTTCATTTTGTTTAAAATCTGTCAACTTTATTATGCAGCACGAAATTAGAATGTAATTGGGTTGTAGTACTAATTAGATGTTCCGGGGATCTCCGAACAATAGCTTTCTCTCATTTTATCATCATAATAATTTTCACCATCGTTCAAGGCCGTGAACTGCACAGTTTTCATTAAAATAATTTTTTATAGAATGATTTATTTATTTTAATGAAGTTAACCTGATTTAATACTGCATTTCATTTCAATTGTTTTGAAGTGAATAAAACAAGGTCTTAGCCATGCAACATCACGAAAATTGTTATAAATAGAAGTAAATGTTAGAAAATTGATATTAACAATTTCACCTCGACGTTGAAGTGGAAAATAACGAATATTATAGTCGATTATTCAAAATTCAAAGTGGTGTGATCAAAGTGTAATTGAAATACACAATTTACTGTTGAATGACATTGAAATCCATCAATTTATTTGCATCCTATATCAGTCATTTAAAATCTGCGAATTATATTACCCAATATGTCGTTCGATTGAAATCAACTATGCCATAGATATACTGTATTTTTTGGTCTGTGATATTTGTTACGTACATTTATGAATTATATATTTTTTCATATCTCAGCCCTACTTGCCATGTGTCGTGTTTTTCTTTCTTTATTAGAATCGAATGTGTCATCGGCTCATAATATTGGACTATACCCTTTTAAAATAAAATATCTATATATTTTATACATCAGTAGATTATTGATAGGGAACATATTCTACGTAGGGTTATGGGGAACGATGAAATGGATGAGACCGACTGGATGTATGTGTCAGAGAAAAGAAAGAAGTAGAATGGAAAAGAAGAAAAGAGAACAGAATATTAAGGAACGGATAAGAGAGAGGAAATGAGGAAAAATTGAGAAAATAGACTATATACTTCACAGATATATGTGCATGGAAGGAAATGAACGAAAGAGAACGAATGTTATTATGAGCAAGATTGAGAAATAAATAAAGGAAGGAATGAGTACTGGATAAATGACGAAGAGCGAAAATATACTCTTGGCCTGAAAGCAGAAATAAATACACGTATATATTGATCAATTCTGATCTCAACTCGTCGAAATTTAAAATCTTTCGGCATTAAAAATAATTATACCCACGCGCTATTCCAACTCGGCGAGCACCGTCTGCAAAAAATGTTTCAGGACTCTCATTAAAAATCGTTCCGAAGGATAATAAGAACAAACAGCCGAGAGATTTCAGCTCAAGTTGCGCTTATCGTTGATAATTGACAAGCAATTAATGATACTTTCGTGAAGGCGCGAGAACTTCTGTAATTGCAAAGGCGAGAACGTGAGCCAAACGTCCGAAGTTAACTTTTACTTTGATGCGCTTTTTTTTTTTGTTTAACCGCGATACCAGCGCCATTATCATAAGCCCCGTATAGTTTCGTCTCTGTTTGGCGCAAACATCCCGCGCATTTGCAAAACTTCTCGGTGATTATCGAGGATCCATTAAATTATAATGAACGCGCTGATTTGCGATTCATTGCGCGATGCTTCCGTTGCCTACTTAATTGAAGCGCAGGTCCCTGACGTACATATCAATCAACGAATTTATGAACAGTGGCGTGCGCGAATGAATGGACAGTTATGCAGATTGATTCGAATAAAACCACATCAGCGATCGCCGCTCTAAAAGTGGCATGTCCTGTTAATAACTGCATTACTTCTTTCCCTTTTCCCTATATATTATGCTGCAACATCGGTATGTTGAAATCCTTCGAAACTTTTAGGTGTTTCTGACAATAAAAACTTTAATGGATTCTTCCAAGAATAAACTAGTTCAGCTTCTATTCTTGATTACTTTGTGATAATAGCTTTGTTGGAAATTTCGAGAGCTGTCGATGAAGTGACGCATAATTAATTCATTAAACAATGTAATTAAAGTGATATATTCATTTACGTTAATTGCACCTTTAAACGCTATTGTCACACTTTTATTCGTCGGTCTGTTATTGTGCTTTCAACAGATTTACTTCATTTAGTCCTCAATTCTACCGTCAGTTTGAAAATCATGTATTTTTAAAAAGCTTTTCTCAAACCCGAGAAACTTTTCGTGGAACGACATTCAATGAATGATTATAAAGTTATGTAAACTTTTATTTTATTTTTTCATTAAATATCATTTAAATGACAAAATGGCGGGCAAAATTGTAAAAATCAAACGAAATAGCTTCATGCTGAAGGTAGCAACCTGCAATCCTAATATACTTGTCTCGTCCTCTATGTTGGATCCGCCATTTTGAATGTTCGAAACGTGGCTTCAGATCGGCGACCCGAAAAACCCCCGAGTTTCGTTTGATTTTTACATTTCGACGCCATTTTAGATCCGCCATTTTTAATTTTTGAAATATGACTGCATATTCGCGATCAGCGACCTTAAAACCCATCGAACAATAAGTTTTTACTTGAGTTTTGCTACGTTCTTAGCATTTTTTAAATGAAGTGGCAGCCTGCAAACCGAAATTTCAGAAGGTCAGCTTCTGCGACTTTTGAAAATTTGGAGTAATATGTCTTTTTAGGTCCTCTTTCCAAACCTATGTTTACATTAACATTATGTTAACTTTGTAAGGAGTTATGAGGAAACTAAATTTTAGGCAAATTTAGTTCAAAAATTAAGCAAAAAGTTATAACGATTTTAAAAATAACTTAACTTTTTAACTAAGTACACTATCAGACCCGATTATAATTATTAATAATTCATAATGACAGAAATTTCTAGATTTAAAATGAAAAAGTTCCAACGGCAATTCATCATAATTATGATATAAACTTTCACGCAAGTTTTTATTGAAATCGTATCTGGCGAAAGCTTCGAGCATCGCGATTCATTGTGAGAAATAGCAAAGATGCCATTAATTATCGACATATTGCAGCGCGATATATCTTCTTTAAATCGCAATAAATCGTTTCGCGGACTCGACATATCGGAGTTCGATTTATTTCCGTCCGATTCATTTTTACCTCAAGTCCGCACGCCATCGAGCGACGCGTCTCGAGTAATTTTCGCCACCGGCTCTCGAGAGTCGAAATATCGCGTAATATTTTTACAAACCGACCTCTACAGAATTCGTTGTTAGTTATCAATCGCGCAATGGTATAGGCCAACTGTTACATACATACGCTGACGTCTATTCTAATGACGAGTAGACAATGTGATGAATGTATAGCAGAGATGAATAACGTTTGTTTTAAGATTTGGAATAATTGTAAAAGAAAATTTCAACAATTTTATTACTGTAAATGATTTACCAAATGTTGCTATTAAATACATCAATAAGTATATATAATCGTAATCGGTGTCCGATATAAATATGATAAATAAAAATCCATTATTCATCCATTGAAATCTCCACTTTTATATCATCTTCAAAAGTTTCAGTTTAAAAACATTGCAACAAAATTAAAAGTAGTCGACAAATTCAAGGTTGACGTCAAAAGTAGCTGAATTCTGATGTTTTATTTATTACGATGGCAGTTTTTTTAATTCACACTGATAGCGCTGCGTCAGATGTTGGCGTAACATTTCATGCGGCAACCCGCCCAGACATTCATCCAAGTGTGCGATTTATCACGAAACTGAGAAAAAGAAAAGGAGAAATAAATCACACCGAGGAAAATGCTGCAAAATGAAGACGGACAATTTCGCCGGAAAGAGCTAACCGTAAAAGATACGTGGCTCTGCAATGATCGCTACATGGTTTAAAGGCATCCATCTACCACACGGCGGCCATCGTCTCACCCGTCTTCCGGACAGCGATGCAACGTCTGATCTCTCCTGCATTTCAATGATGCAGCTATACCCGTCGTCGTGGTGGTCGGTTCGTATCCATAGTATCCGCGACCCTTTTTCTGCAGCTGTCGCATTCTCATGAATATAATATACACGAGCATGCCGCGGAAAGCGTATCTTCACCACAGTACATCACCCCTGATGGCAGCTTCAGCGGAAGATTCTTTATTGAGTTCATCGACTTGGCCTATTCGTAAAATCGACACGTGGTGACGACTATATGCAACTATATAGTGTGCTCCTGAACGTAGACATGTGGTAAACAACATATTTTCCGACTCGCTAGCCAAAAAGTGACACCAAGCGAATGTACGTTAGATTATTTAGAATTCAGCAGACTGCATACTCCGTTGCATCGAATTACTTTAGGGGAGAGCGTGTTCGATTCAGGCATCTTGTTGTGTTGGTCGTGCAATATCGCTGCAGTCGTCCGCTTTCAGACGCGTATATGCACCGGCGGCTTTTCCGTGCCTGTGTTGAAAGTACACGTAATATACATATATATACAGACGAGGTTCCGTGTTTGATGCGACCGTCTAGCGCCACCCCTAAGTTACACTCCGTGTGTTCTTACCTGGGGTGCAAGTGCCTGAAGCTCACCACCGCACTTCGGACGTTAACACGGCCAAGACGGATCCACTTTCTGACTTACATCGTGCGCCTTCGCATGATGTAGAGGAAAAGGGGGGTAGATGTGTGTTTCCTCCCTGAGAAGCGCGCGTTTGGAAAAGAAGACATGTTCTTATTTATTTGCGGGACAAGGTGCTGAATAGGAAATGAGATCCGCCGAAGACCCGCGAGACCTCATGAGAACCCACCCTCTCAAGAATTATGCGTCACGTCTCTATTTTGCCGCCGCAAAAGCAACATCGGCCGAAGAGATGCATGCAGAAAGGCTACGTTGCGGCAAAAAAAAAGTGATGCGCGCAGCGGATGATTTTATTCGTTCGCAGATCTTGTTGCGGTAAACATAGACGTTGCGGTCACTGAAAAGAGATGACATTTTAGAGCACTCTTTGACACTCTTTCAGTTGGTATTGCGAAAATGCATTGTATATCCACGCATTCGAAAATTTGCACTCGGGTTTCCTCATAACAGACCTCACGTTCTTGTTTACATCACAAATAGCAATAGAAGTACGTAAATCCAATGTACATCCAGTTGTCGTTGTCGAGGACGTCCATGGGATGTCCATCGTGCACGTATAACTGACGTACGATGCACCTACAGTGCGAATGTGCAATGAACGTAAGCATATAATCACGTTTTTTTAACGAATAATAAATAGGCGTAAATTGGTCGTCCAATGTACGTCCAATGTACGTCCAATATTTGTCCATGGACGAATGGACGAACAATGATGGGAGATACATGCACGTATAATGGGTGTCTGGTACGAATTGAATCTATTTTTGCATCGAAGATTGAAATTTGCATCTACAGGAATGTCAAGAGATCTAACAAGGACTGAACTTTATTGATCAAGGTTTCATTTCCAAATTTAACGTATTTACATGTTTAATTTAAGTATACGAGAAAATTTTTTGTTTTTAATTTAAAGTACATATTATTTATATTTGTGATCATCTATAGTGATCGTTAATATATAATTATATATTATATATAAGTCATGATAAATAAATGTTTTTGGCTCTATATATTATATATTTCGGGTATAATAAAAGTTTCACTTCTAATATTTTAAAAATAAATAGATATACCTATAGAATTTTGTGAAAAGAATGAAAATATCGAAAATCGTCCTTGAAATACGAAGACGATTTGTGGTAGCTTGCAAATTGCCCAGAGTCACTGGCGTTTATATTTTATTTGATTCTTCTAAAAGTGTCACAGCATTGAAATTGGCGGTTGGTCGAGGGTAATCCGAGCAGGTTAAATTTATCGAGTTTAACGTGGTGGTTATCACGAATTATTGATTAGTGGATATTGAATGACGGGTACGATTTCACGTGTTTAACATTTAACTTTTTTATTTCAAGCTCTTGTAACTAAATCGTGTTATTTGCTATTTATTTATTTATTCGTAGGATATTTCGCAGAACACGTAAGTTTAATGAGATATCTTGTCAATTGAGGGTCCTGTTAAATTGGGTTATATATAAGTATTTATTTACTTAAGTATTTTTTTTAAAATGTTGGCAATACTTCTGTTATATACATTGAAAATAATGGATAACGCGTTTCTTAAATTAAATCATCTCTTATTTTCCTGACTTGGGGAACCAGTATTTTCTTCAATAATTTATGTTTTTATAACCATAATGGAATAGAAAAAATACATCTACTTAACGTTTAATAGAAATGTATAATATTCAAAACTTTTTGAAATAAGGCGATATAGCAGTAAAATCGAAAATTGTATAAACGTTGAATGTCTTGTTGGACATTTACTACGAGTATTGATTAAGTTTCTTCTATTTACCTATATAACAATTAATACACAATTACCTGTTATAGAAACAGATTTTAGAATCAATTTAGGCTTAAGGTGGTTCTAAAGTAGAACAGTATGAATAAAAAGAGATTGAAACGTTTTTTCAAAATTTGGGCTTTGGAAGCGTGATTCTACATATAACATATACAATTCTTAAAAAAATATCGATGAAATTGGTTCAAAATTCAACGACAATTATCCGAAATAAATCATTTTCTCTTGCCAGCACCAAAAATAATTTATTTCGGATAATTCTCGTTTAGTTTTGAACCAATTTTAGACATATTTTTTTGAAGATTGTATATGTTATGTAGAATCACCCTTCCAAAGCCCGAATTTTGAAAAAATGTTTCAATCCTTATTTATTTATACTTTTCCTGTCTTGAGGTTAGGTCGGTAACTGTTCTACTTTAGAACCCCCTTAAAAATATTTTAAGAGAAGATTTTTAAAATATTGCAAAAAAAGATGGTAAAAACACAAAACAAATAATGGTTAGATAGATAGAGTAATCTACTTCAGAAGAAAATGTAATTCTTCTAACATGGTCTGTACGTTGTGGTTCGAGATGATATGTAACATTTTAAATTGAAGAAACACAAAATATTCATCGATAATAATTATCAATGTTTTTCTTTTCCGTTTTTTTCTTCAGTGAAATTTTCTTATATAAAAGTTTCTTTTGTACCGGAATATGGACTTGGTGTTTGTAATTAGAAGGCTTTTGACGTTTCGGCTATTTCATGTAGCCCCCTTCACATTAATTCCATTAAACAAAAATTTGTTATATCTTAATTTCATTTCAAATCACCCTATTTATTACAAAATAGTAGCTGTTTATGGATGAATAGACAGGACGATCAAACAATTCAGATATAAAAAATTAAAATTAGTTAGAACTATGTTACTCGATAAAAATTATCCTAAAGTTGTTACAGAAGAAAGTATTAAAAAAAGAGTCAATAAAGTTTACAACACCTTACAAAATACTTCTAATAATACTATATAATTTCATAAAAATGATTAGTATTACATATATCCAAGGTATCGCAAGTAATATTAAACATATTCTAAAAAAATAACAAAAATAAATAAATAGTATATAAACCAATTAACACCAACATAAGCGGTATTAAACCATTTAATGATAAAATTGACAATTTACATCAAAATGAAGTAGTTTACGAAATAAAATGTAAAAACTGTAATGGAGTTTACATTAGAGAAACAGGACGATTTTTAAAACTAGAATTAATGAACATATTTATGAAGATGTAGAAAAATATACACGGTTAACAGTATACATAGAGTTAATACTGGACATACAATCTAAATTTGATAATACAAAAAATTTAGCCATTGAACGAAATAAACATAAAAGGAAACACAAACAAATTTTTTTTATCAATAAAAATAAATTTTCGGTTAATTTTAGATTTGAAAAATCAAATTTATCTAAATTATATCTTCCACTTTAAAATTTCTGAAAGCAATGTATAATGTAGAGATAAATATATATATATATACATATATACATACGCTTATATGTATGTATATATGTATGTTGTATTTACTTTAATTTAAATGCTTCCGAACGACTTTTCAGTTTGCTTTAACTATCCTAATTAGTAGACAAGTGTAATAACGTTTCTTCTTTTACATTTTTTACATTTTAATGAATGTGTTTTTCACATTTTCAATTTATTACTACAATTTTTATTGGACCATGGTCATAGAATTTTCAAAAACCATGATGATTTTAATTACGCTGAATAAGTGTATGTTATAAAAGAAGAATTTTACAAGTTAGATGTTTATATTAATTTTGTAGTTTGAAAAGTTTTTCGAAAATCATGAAATAGCCGAACCGTCAAAAGTTTTCTGAATACAAAATATCACTATAATAGAAATAGAAGCCAAAACATACATCAGGATTATAGGTGAACTATATTAATGCTTATACATAATATACATGTATTCGTATTGTAATTAATGTAATTTAGTTAATAGCATTCTTCGAAAATATTTATAATTTAAGAATGCAAAAATTCTCATGCCCTTGATTATTATTGTCTTTCTCTTATAAATCAAACTTCTCCCTCCATTGTTATTGTCGTAGCTCTCGAATGTTATTGTTTTCGCATCGGGTTCATTGACCATTATTCTGCCTTGTAAATATAACAGCCCTTTTTATAAAATGATTCCGTACATCGCGAAAACTCCACTCGGCCACGACCCAAGAAAAAGGATAGATAGACCTGGGTCGTACGCCTTTACGTGCGAGTATAAATACATCATATAGTTTGTAAATTTGTAAATCATGGTTGTAAGCAGGTTCTGCTCACATATGTCCCTCTTTATAACACTCGAAACACTGAAAAAAACCTTATTAATGACTGACGTCAATTATTACTAATGTCGACTGTATTTTATTAAAAAAAAAATCTTACATTTATGTACACAAAAATGTAGAATAATATGCAGGATCGATCTGTAACAAACATCTAAAACATACATCTTCGCAAACACGAAATACTATTACAATTCGCAAGATAGATTGGAGACCGATCATCACGTACGCACAAATTGGTGCGGAGTATATGCATATAATTAATTGAATTATATATGTGCAATGAATCGCTAAACAGTAATGATCACATCGATTATTCGACGATAATAATGCCGACATAGCGTACGCGTACAATGCAGACGCGCATTCATACTGGCGCACGCACACAAGTCGCCGCGTACTGTCGTGGGTACGTACATTACGCACGTCCACATTGTTGTAATTACATATATAACTAACGTTAACGTGAAGCGTGCATTACACGACCGAACATGTCTAACAATAGTCCATTCTGTTCACGCCATCTTGAGGAGGCACATTTAGTCGCCAGGGGGGAAATGCCGGTCTCAGCCGTAAACTGCGTCATGGTGCGGTTAAAATGGATTTGCACCTGAATCCAGAATAGTAGCTCACCCAAAATTACTCGGCGTTAAGTTAATAAATCGTACTTTTTACATTAAGTATTGTATTATTCGGTGACCCTTAAACTGGGTCCACCTTTTTGCTTAAAGCAAATTATGTCGTTATACTATATACTTTGCTCAATGAATACATTAAAGATAATTTTCACAATCGTTAAAAAAATTCAAATAATAAATGGTTTTCTTTTCATAATTACTACAAAACACAAAAAGTTTCGTGGATTTGCCCATATATATATTTTTCGTTAAAACATTTCTTCATACGTACAATTACTCGGTTAATATTCTTTTCTGAAATTTACTCATCCCTGCAAAGACACGCGTACACTAGGGTTCATGTAGCGGCTTAAATCTTGGATCTAACTCAACGCGCGTATACAGTCGGAGTTCTCTCTACGTGGCCCCAGCCGCTTATGTATTCAACCGAGGTTCCCTCGTTCCCATCAAGTACAGGATATCGGGAACAGGAAGACGCGGTAAGGCAAAGTGGGAAGGAGAAGGGCAAAGTGCTGGCTTGCTTATGTCGAGCAAGTACTAAATGAATACCGACTGGATACTCCGAATCTCGACATCGCGACAACTTCGCTAGATTGAAGAAGCGAAATACTGTTTGGATATTCGGAACATTTCGGGAAGTTTCAGATGAACGTGCAAGATTGCCAATTAGAAAACAATGTGCCGATTCTGTTAATGTGGCATAAGTAAAATTATGTGTAGTATGCTTTCAGTAAAATTGTTGCAGAAAAGATTAAAAAATAATCCAAGTCAATATATTTCTGTGAAGTTGATGAATTTGAACCATTATTATATAAAGTAGTTTAAATCGTTCCCTATCGGAAACGGTAACCGCAAAACGACCACAAAAAAACCGGTCTAAACCGGTCCCGAAAACAACCAAATTGGGTTAAAAAAACCGGAAAAGTACCGACGTCGAAACAGAGCTGCTCGTGTACCGGTTATTTTCTTGGTTGTTTGGCGGTTTAATAGGGGAAAAAATGCGGTATTTTCTTGGTTGCTTTGCGGTTTATTATCAACAAATAACCGCAGTTTTTTTGGGGTAATAAATGCCGCATATTTCCGGTTACCGTTTCCGATAGGGTTAGTTTATTGTACAATTATGGATGACATGAGAATAACTGATAACAATTACAAACGGAAATGTCTATTGGCTCGTAGTACTCTTATACAATTTAAATATTCGAAAAATATAATCCGAGAAAATATAAACAACAACCATGGATTAAGCTGATCCATAAATGGATCGATAAAATTAATTACTTATCGACAAAATTGTCAAACTAATGTTAAACCGTTAAACACTGCATGCGTGAAACTTGCGCATATATATATAAATACACGACAATTTGCACCAATAACTGCAAATTGAGCCTTCACAATAATATGCGCGTTCTGGTGGACTGACGTGTACAGTTAAGATGCAAATGTGCGAAATGAGAGAGAGAGAAATACACGTTGACCCTCAACTAGACACTGCGAGCCCTACCTGGTTGTACAAGCCTCAATTACCCCCGGAGACAGTATTCGCTTAAATAACAGCAGCCCGGGTAGTGTGGTATTTGTATTCTAATGTGCATTACCTTACAGTTTATACCCGTAATAGAGTTATAAATTGATTCGGTGGAGAAGATAATTAGATATACCAATCGACGACTTTACGAAGGAAACAAATAATTTAATTCGAATTTGTTTAAATTTTGAAGTTTTTTTATTTATTCACCGAAAATATAAAAACTATATTTTTGCAGGGTTCTTATGTCGAATTTTGTTAAAGGCTTTTTGATTTCAAATTTCTTAAAGAATCATATCCTGAAATGACATTCGCCAATTCTGTATACCTTGTTTCAGTATTCTGTACACCCTGTTTATATACACACAGTGATATATTACGTGATTAAAATAGGTTTTTTAGGTTATGTTTGAAAAAAAGGGAAGAAAACATATTCACTGATTGTTAATGGCAGATAGTTTGAGTATGTTTTTTTTTTAACATACTATAACGAGCAAATAATGGCGAAACAATGAAAGTTATTGCATAGTAGTAATGAACAATTTACAATATAATGAACAAAATTTCTGCTAAACGATATACCTTGTGTTTAGAATTGCATTAAAATGGTACGGAATTCGGTGACAATTTCAACGTCAGTAAATGTTACTGTATAAAGTAACCTTCATTTCCGGGCTGAAAACGGCTCTTAATTAACATTATTAAAAACGCAAGATTTTCCATGCAATTCGAAACGTTGCAATCAACGTTTCAAGTTTACAAGTCTCGTAAAAGACCAGAAAAAGAACAATAGAGCGGCACATTCGAAAGCAGGTAAACTTTTAGAAATGGCGTATTTGTAATTACAGCGGCAACCGAATATTAGCCCGCCGGTTACGGCACAGCTAAATTGTTCCGCGCTAGACTACTAAATTACGCAATTGCTGCGAAGTTAATTTATTTACTGCTTCAAACTTCTACGTGCAATTCGGTACTTTGCAGGAATTGAGGTGCTGCTGACGTACTTTGAAACAATTGTCGATGGTAACGATGACGTGTCAGATTAGTGGTACTCAGCCACGCGCGCTGCGGTTATCGAAGTTTGGTTTCGGACGAATTTCCAATTGACATAGTTACCTGGTGAGATCGGAAAATTCGGTGTCGGTCCTTGTTGATCCATCAATTCGATGAGCCTCGCCCTATAACTCTCGGCGGACAAGGGTGTAGGCGGAAGTGGGTATAGTCGAGGGAGTGTGCGGCGATAAAACAGAGCCGGGTGAGATTTTCATGGCTGTCGGAGGAAAACTGATTCTATCGAGCGAAACTGACATGTAGGGTATTGCCTTCCGTGTGTTGGTGTTGCGGTGCACGAGCGTGTAAATTGTTCTTCTCAGGATTAGCACGAGCAAAAAGTACCCACTTTAATCAGTCGATTTTTTAATGCGAATATTTCAACGCCGAACAACAGTTTTAAAAACACGAAGAATTTGTTTGGTCTTGTAAAGACATTTGATACGCATTTCAAATTTATCTATTGGTAAATGTATACTTATTGTAATCAATATCGAACCACAGTTTCCCTTTTCAGGTATCAATCAGGTGCGTATCATCTATATATGTGAGAACTAACCAATTAGCGACTATTATACATTAGGTGAACAATTAGCTTCGGTCTTCCGCTAACCAATCACAGTTGATAATGGTCGACTGACCAATCCACTGGCTTTACAAATAAGAACCAATTAATTGATTGCCACTGCCACCTTTATACTATACCATCAGAAGGATTGTTTTCGAAAAATCTTTCGGTTTTGGGACCTCTGTTGAACCAGTTTTAAGTTGAACAGATAAGAAATTGAATTTTTTTAAAATGTTGTAGGACTTTGGGTCCCTTTTCCGACCACTTTTTTGGTAAGTGCTTGATTATACATTAATTCTCATATTTCAAAACAATTTTCCTGATTGAATTTGCAGACACTTTATGACATTTAACTAAATTAGCTATAGGAGGTACCTTTCCCACCATGGTAATTCTGCATAATTTGTTTCCGTTCTTCTGTAATGACTTTGCGGCATATTGACGATTGAACTAGAATCCAAACATTATTTACATTGGTTGTTCGCTTTCAAGTCAAAACAGAGTGTCAACATTTATCATTTGTGCAAACAACATCTTCACGGCGAGAAATGTAAAGTCAAATGCGTTCAGTTCCCTTTTGGAACGTTAAATGTTATTTATTACCTATCATGGATTTTTACAATCCTTGAATAAATTTCAAATCTTTCCAACAGGGACATTCGTCTCATGATCATTAATTTTATAGTTTTTTAAATAAAATTAAGAATTTCGTTTATATGTGGATGGAATGATGCCTTAAAGTCTATTCTGGCCCAAGAAAATGTGTGAATACTGTACATAAATGAGTCTTGACCAGACTGCACGTTCAGATCCAATTTATGAACTTAATTAAAATCCAACATGTAAAATAGAATCTCTTTCTTTTAGACAAGATCTCGTCACTCCGCTCAGTTTTGACGTTCGTTCCTTTCTCGTCTAAAGCAATTCGAGACTGTACGTATACATACAGGCTGAATTATTTACACTTTTGGTAACGGACGTTGACGGTAATAACGAAAAAGTCACATATTTCGAAGATCTCGCGTTGACTCTTATACTTGCAATTCCACGTCGGCGCTTGCTAAGACACGCGTGAGTTAATCTTTCCGACGTTGAGCTTGAGGGAAGTCTTGCGGCGTGCGCCCGACGGATTAAAAAGAAAAAAGAAAATCGCGAATAAACCAGAAATAAAGGAAATAAGATAGAAAATAAAACAGACAAAAATGGAATATAGTAAAGAGAGAGAGAGAGAGAGATAGCGCAAGTGCGTTTCTGATCTCGTACTGGAGAAAGATCGTACAACCCGTGAAGTATTTTGGCTGCGGATGGGAAAATCCATGAGGAAGAGAGGCGACCTGAATACGTCTTGCTCGGGGGTACAATCTCCGAACATCTTCTACTGGTAATGCTTCATGCAAATTCCTGTAGCCAGGATTGCACACGTGTGAGTACGCTTTTTTTTCCATGAGCCCAAGTATACATTCGTCGGTATAACACCATCGCGCGTTAAAATCAATGCCTCGAAATTTCGGCCTCTAATCCCTGCTGGTGTGAAACTGAAAAAAGTCTTCAGTTTTAGTGCATCGATCGGACCATAAACGGTATATTGTTTTGTCGGCTTTCATACACTTTTTTTCGAATATCTTTTGACAACATGCGATTTTCAGGATGCTCTGCGCGAATTCATGTTTAATTTGCTCTTCTTTTCTTTGCATGATGTGCATGCGAGTTTATGCGGGACGAAAATCTCACATAATTGCGTTAATATGACGCGAGCCGGAAAAGTCCGCGATAGTAATAATAATTTATATTCAACTTTGGTTTCGTGCGAATAATACCTACTGGATGCATTCCGTTTAATGGGATTTGGATGAAATTGGATGATAAAAAAATATCACGCTAATGCAATCACGTTTTAAAAGGATAGACAATTTGAACATTTATACCCGCACATATACAATTAAGTTTATATAATTGGTTGCATGTATAGTGACGTAGAATTATTCCTCCGAAGCAATTAACTAATGATTTTTTTTTTAATTATATATAGTTGACCATGTCTTTTTTAACCCTCCTTATTTAAATCACCTCCTTTCTTTTAAGTTTTCTCATTCTTCTAATTTAACTTTTTCCCATCACTCGTTTATCCTCCACTCATCCCATGATCCAGCTAAACATTTCATTATAGAATAAAAGTTTCAGTAACGTTGCGGAATATGTCCTACCTCAGAAATGTTTCAAATGCAACATGTAAGATTCTCATTTAGTGCGAGAGTATTATCAATGGTGACAGATAGAAAAAGAGCGTAAAGCAATTCGCGTCCATATAAATATTCAAAGAAAACGTATTTAAAGCAAATTAGCATCAAATTTATGTTACTTCGATATCTTCGTGACATCCGTTAATAACAAACAAAAACTATATATAGAACATCGTACTATTTTTGCTAAGGTTAGGATAACAGCAACTCCCAAAAAATGAGAAAAGGTAAACATTGAATAATTTCAATAAGTGTGAAATTTGAGAGGTACATATTGGTTGATACGACGATGTGTAGGTTTTATTTTTTAATCTACTTAATTTAACACAAGTATTCATGAATGAAGTTCTCAATTAGAAACTTTAGTCGGATCTGGGTAATGGTGTCACTGCTGATAAGAAAGGCAAAAACGACGAGCGAAGCAAGTAATTCATTCCGTCGAGTCACTCTCTTAGTCGGAGTAGTAGCGTCCACAGGATGATTTAGTTGCTTATGTTCTTGCTACTTCCAAGCTAGAATTATCACGCCTTATCAGCAAAATCAGCTAACGACGTTGCTGACTACCGTCGATATCGATGTGACCAGGCGGCCCGGTAACATGATAGAATAACTGTCGACTAAGCAGACCCATTGAGAGCCAAGTATCTGGACGGGTCGAGCTGAAATTGCCCCGGGAAAAGGGAAAAGTTCTTGCTTAACGTTTGCGTCACAGAACGAATTCAAAATTATCTGCTGGTCTACGCTGGAAAATTGCGCGACGAAAATAGTGGCCACCGACCAAGGAACATTATCCGGATGCTGGCTTTCCCCACAATCACGGGCATCCCCTGCGCTCGCTGGCTCGTGTCCTCGTTTTTCCTCCTATATTGTTAAATGAAACGATTTTACATATCTTTCGTCGTATCTTTCGTCAAAATCCGACTTTTTCGTCGCTACATGTCGCAACTTCCTCCAGCACGGGTCGCAACGACTGCATTTTTGCGCAGAGATATCGCTGGGTTTATTTCGTCCTTTCGATTGGGAAAAGCGAGATAACGTACATCGAAAAGAAAAATAAATGACAGTTTGAAAAATACGACCTACTTATGAATATTAAAAAGAAAATGGAATCGTTCCAATACTGACCGTTATTATAGTTAACGGTATCTTAAAGTTAAATTCTTATATTCTCAGGTTAATGTTATTTTACTTTATACGAAACTGTTTTTAATTTCTTGAGTTCTGTAACGTAAAGATTTGACGAACAAAGTGGACGAGGGTTAAATTTTCATGGTCAACGAACAAGCGACCAAAGTTCTATATACCCGACCAAATACGATATCGCGGTATGATCTATGGTGCTGGACGAAGTAATTAATGTTCGCACTGGTTCCCTTACGTGTCGCGATTTGCATTTACATTAGATAATCGTAGTTTCACTGACACACATCGGCGATGGATATGGATAAATAAAGTATATTATGAAACTAATTTTTACAACGGGGTAAACTTGTAATTCTTAAGTATTAGAATTAAATATTAGAATATATAACAAATAAAATTTACATCAGTCGTTTGGTTGGAATTACGTTAATCCACGAAGTCCCAGGGATGCACATTATTTTGTTGATTGTCTCAACGGGAACAAATATTAATATTGATTTCAAAGTGAACTTGTATATTATTTTCGAGTATGTTCTTTGGATTAGCATTTTCGATTAGCAAAAATCAGAAATTTTTTTTATGAATTATTCTCGTATTGAAAAAGAAATGGAAATGATTTCGAAGGTTTCGTATGGTTTGGAAGACGCGGATATGACGGTACTCAATTTTCAAAATTAACAATGGCAGATCCAATATGACGCACAAAAATATCAAAAAAGTTCACATATTATCTTGTTTCCTTGTTGACTTTAGTTTATTATTACAACCATCTTAGTTTTTGATTGTTTGAATTATTTCCACGAAATTTAGATTTATTATTATCAGTATATATATGTTGTAATATTATAATGTCATTATTGAGAGGTAAGTATAATTTTATATAGAAAAAATCCTCTTATAATTTTGGGCTATTATTTGTGCATCACCTTTGGTTGAAATCCGGAATCACATTAATTTTTTTTTTAAAATTACTCTTTTAAAAAAGTGCGTCAATTATTTCACTGCAAGAAATATAGATTTGTATAATCTAAATGCAATTGACAATAATTCTCACACTACGATACCGTAATACATAGAGCGTTTCTTAATTATGTATAAAGCCAGAAGTTTCCTCTTCATACTGAAAATTTTTTATGTATTTGTCATACATTTAAAGTACATAAAAAGCGCGACATTTCGTACATTAATCTTGATGTTTATTATCAAGAACGGCAATGCAAATAACATGAACAAATAAGTAAAACTATTAATCCAAGAATTATATATAGCGATAAATCCGGATAAAGTTTTCATTCGAAGTTGTTAATTCGACGTAAAAATGTTCTTCGTATTATTTCTGATTCCAGCGATGCATTTTATTTTCAATCACAGTTTTAACTAAAAACAGTATTTTTATTATCTGCAGCGAAAATCACAACATGACGTATAAAACTCGATTTTGTGCTTTAAAACTTTCAATATTCGCTGGTGCAACTCGTGATCACGTTACAAATCAGACTTGATAGATTTAGAGATTATCGAACTTTGTTTGAATCTATCGACTGATATCTAACTAGTTTTTACAAACATTACTATTTATTATGTTATTATTTTAATATCTAAAATAATCATAACTTTTATGTGATTCATTTTCGAATTTGATCAAGTGCTGTGCAGAGTCTAAAGTAATTTTGTAAATTGAAACAGTTATGTAAGATTTATAATTTTAGCAAAAGTATCCAACAATTATGATAAAAATAATAGAGGGATCATGTATTATAAAATTTGTAAACTTAAAACAAAAATTGTTGGATATGAACGTGCTGATTGAACTACAACCTTGTCCTTCATTTTCAACGTTATCTTTCAATATCCGGCTTCAAAAATATGGGTTTTTATTTAAAATTAAAAGTAGACCTTCAAGTAACCTTGACAAGAAAGGTCAAGGTCATTTTAAGGGTTGTAGTTCAATCAGCACCTCCATATTCAACAATTAAATTGCCAATATGGGTAGTATGTCATAGTAGGCATGTCAAAGCAATATCCCATAATACTTAAAATTTTATTCGAGAAAGTAATTTAATGATTTTTTTTTAATTTTGAAGGTTAAATAAATCATTAACTAGTATTATTCAAAAGAAAATTATTTAGAGGAAATTATTCAAAAGAAGTGTTACATATGCCATTTTCTTGTAGCAATACACGTTTATCATTTAATTTTCATACCAAAAATGGATTCTTCAAATCAGAATCTGATTTACTCATTTTCATCACGTGGACAACGTTCAATATAAAAAAGTAGTAAGCGCCTGTGCTACAGACAGAAGAGAAGCAAACAAAAATAAAAACGTATGAACGGGTGGAAGGGGGAAAGAGGGAGAGATGCACGGCACAGATTTGGTTTATTTGCATTTTTTATTGTCGTTATGCATTATTTTAATAAAAAAAATGAATGGAAATTGCGCTTATGAGGATGTGGGGACCGCGAACAAGTAAGCTTATGGAATAAATCAAAAGCTTTTCGGTATACAAGCAAAATCAAGAGCGTAAAAACGCGCGAGAGAAAGTAAATTTACGATGTTGGAATTTTGTTGCCATAATAAAATCTAAAGTATTTTTGATGAGTTTTTTCCGCGAATCGCGTTTTCAAGGGAATTTATTTGTAATACGTAAAAAGGATTTTTGTACAAGTTGTAAAGAATTGAATGCTGAAGTACGCAAACAATGTAAACAATGAAAAACTGAAAATTATTACAGAAATATAGTATCGTATTAAAATATCAACGTTTATATTTTATACACTTACAAAATGTAATAAAATACAAGTGAATTACAATGTGTCAATATTGTATGGAAGCTATGATATATTTGCCCCATCAGTATTGTAACGGTTATGACTAAAAAATTGGAACGTTACATGGATGCAATGAAATATTCTAGTAACGTATCTAAAATGTTTAGCTGTTGGGAACTGACATAACTAACATTACACCAGATACATGACAGTAATGGCTTTTAACAAAGACATTCAGCACTAAGCAAAGCGAGGAAGAATATGGAAAACAACTATAGTTGATCTTCAGACCGAAATTAATTATTTCCTTTACGGAAAAGACGATAATGCAATTAATCTTACTCCATCCTAACTGAGATGTGCATTTAGTACATCGCTAATGTCTCAAGCCGATAATAATTGCCTTTGCTTTAGGGTGATTAAGAGCGAGTCCAATATTCTCGTCGTGGTGGAATACCCCAGACAGCGGAATACATCCACTGGCTGTCCAGGACGAATGTAGAACAATCAAGACGATTTGAGGATGTAATGAGGACATCTCGTGATTTCCGAGATATCACTAGTTCAGGTCAATCTCTAAGTTGCTGGCAGGGATCGCGGCATTATCTGAAGGTTTCCCAATCTAATTAGAGGCTCACCACTATAAGACACATGATGTCAATTAGAACCAGGATTACTATTAACGTCTCATTCTCTATACACCTTACATCATAGCTAGTTTACTTGTTTGTTTCCATGGTGTCGGAATAGTTTTTCGTAAACCTCAGTACAACAAAAATCGAACAAATAAATTTTGAATGAGTTACATGACGCAGGAAACGCGTCCTTACGGGGTTATCGTGTCACGTAAAACTTGCGTTTCACCTACCACCTCCGTTCGCTTTTTGATTGCCGGAAGCAAAAGACCCCGAAAGCACGTGTTTCTCTGGCACGGATTTAGAATATCGGTAATCGATACATCAGTCGAACGACCTCGCAGATAATCACATCGCGTCCAATACACCAATATTTCTCCGTGTGAGCCAATGGCTCGTCTCTCCTTTACCACCGGATACTATTCACCTCTCGCCGAAATTGGCGCCATTACACGTGCGCGAGCGGTACATGCTCCGCGGGTCTCTCGCTTTTCGTAGTTTGCGTTATTCATGAGTGGCGATGCATAGAAGTTATCGTATACCGGTGCAGTAGAGAGAGGGCTAAAACGAGGGTTTTCGATGAAAAGGGAGAAGAAGAGCGGCCATTGGATACCTCGCAATCGGGACCATTAGAATCGGGATCGTTAAATGACGTAGTGTGAGAATTCGTAACCGCGAATTTGTTAGCCTACTCGAGCACCGAATAAATGCGTGGACGCGGCAGTGGCATCCTATTTTTTGCATTCACGAATCGGCATAAAAAGGCACCCACAGCTCTGGTGGATTTGCACATTTTCATTTTATTGTTGCAAATATTCCAATGATAAAATTTACGTCACATCCCTTTTTTTTCCATTTGGAAAATGTCCTTCCTGGTGGACAGAAATAATATTGATATCGTTGAATATATGAAATTGATTTATAAAATTACTACATCATATATATAACTTGAATTTATAAAATTAAGTACAGTGATGGAGGTGGATACAAATATAAAAAACTTTCTAATTAAAATTTCAACAGTGCAATGTTTCCACGGACTCTTTATGCTTATCTCAAATTTCTTCATATATGCCCTTCATTTGGTATTTAATTTTATTATCCTCCTCTCCACTATATATACGTTTTTATTTTATTATTAGTATTAAATTAATTCAAATATTATTATATCAAATTCGCGAAATGAATATTAAATTAACGAAAGGAAAAATCTTTTGTCTTGACAATATAATAATAAAAATTAAATGTACAATAAATTTTACCGAACATATAAAGCCCATAATACGGTACGCATATTTTACATTCAAAGAAATAATTTCCAGCAGTCAAATGCCAGAGCATAAAATTACACGGAAATATACTCGCTTTTCGCATTCGATAAAGAATTAAAATCGTTGCCTCTAGTAAATACATTGCACAAAACTGATGCATAAATCATTAATTTCTTCATATATGTGGACCATGGGTGTTTTGTCTGTCGAATAACTGAAAAATCCACGAGGGATATTAGTGTAATTGCAGTAAACCTAATTACAAAACGATGTTTCTGCGAATATTAATTATCCGTATCTAGTATTGTAACGACGACGAATACTATTATAAAAAAATATTCGACTTTTATAATACTAATATTTTGAAAGAAGACTGGAATAATGGAACAGTATTGAACTCGTTACGTATAGAGATTAAAACTATTAAATCAAATTTATATTCGAATTTTAATCTTATCAATTAATTAATTTATCGTTTCATTAGACATATTTTATGGACCTATACTGCAGTAAAAAATCTCGCAACGTTTCATAATAACCTAAAAGGTGGAAGCTCCAATTTGCCCGTTCAAATGATACGAATTTTCAGAAATGATTGGAAAACGGTAAACTGGATATTTGGTCATTGAGTGTTATCATCAAAAAAATTTGGATTCAGCTCGTGAATAAATACGATTAATTTTCTCATTATTATTTGATATTACGATACGTATGCTGAATATGAATCTTAGCTAACGTGTACGATATTGATTTTAGAATTTGAGCATTGCATATATACATATCCTCGTTTCCAATAGGTGCTTTGTGCAACAAAGCTGATCTATATAGTTTTGATCTGATTTCCAATCCGCTTTAAATACGTTAATTTTAATCTCTGGATTGAAATACCTATAAACGTCCTATATAATTTAATAATTTCTCTAGTCTATCCACGGACACATATTATTTTCCTCCTTAAACATCCCATTGGCACCTTTAAAATATCCCTCCTGTTTGATTTATTCTTCAATCCGACGTGTCCAATCCATCTCAAAGATAAACAATTCGATCATTCATTTCGACGGCTTCTCCGCTTATCAAATATCCATTTGTCCTCAATTATTAGCACTGGGCTTGGATGTAAAATGGACTTCTAGATACGCTTATGTTTACATCCATTGTACATCCACCGTACGTCCATTATAATTACCTAATGTACTTTCAATGGACACCATAGCCAGTGACGACTGGACGTACTAGTGATATATAGGCCACGTACATTTTGAAATTATCTCCCATTTATTTTGTAATCATCTATACATACAGATAATTTATTCTTATTTTCATTCAGGGTTGCCAGACGGGCTAGTTGGGGAACCAAATTTGACTCCCCTGATTTTTCGGGAATAATCTGGCAACTTTGCATTTATTCAGATTTGTTTCTTGTCACTCCAGCAATCATCTATCAAACGTCCTATACAAATTCGACAATTTCTTGATTCATCTCTCCAATGTCTTTCTCCTATATCTCTCAAATATCTCGTCAGGCTAATATCGATCATGCATTGATCTCACTCCGTCTTACGAGATTGATGCATGCGAGATCTTGCGAATATCCCCATCAAGATGGATGTAACCTTTACTTGGGATATTTATTTACACATTAATATCTTAATATTTCATTGTAATCTAATTTGTGAAATTTCAAATAGCAATTGATGTATTTTTATGTACCTCTAGAGAAAATAAAAATTATAAAATGTAAAAGAAATTTCGATTTTTTTGCTTCTAAACCTGGACTTAGTGGCCAAATACCCTGAAATCTTTCGGTGAATTTTGGAACATTGGGATAATATCTATAAATATCTATTATAATGTATTGGATTTGTTATGCCTAATGTCCAATTTTATTCCGTACTTTTTACGAAACTCATACCCCTTAAGCGTTCGCCATTTGCCCTGCCGTAAAATGCGTTTATTCGCGACTTTAAAATCCCGGCTATTAATCTCCGATACATTTAATGCCGCAATCGTTATTCACTTATCGCGTAATCACGGAAAAAGTTGGAGAATTCGAGGGTATAGACGGAGGGAAGAGAAGAACG
The DNA here is from genome assembly GCA_030522945.1 of Trichopria nigra. Taxonomy (NCBI): domain Eukaryota; kingdom Metazoa; phylum Arthropoda; class Insecta; order Hymenoptera; family Diapriidae; genus Trichopria; species Trichopria nigra. Next base: position 10,640 of record JAPYZR010000238.1, on the reverse strand, counting down.
GTTTTGTGAAACAAACGCGAGCCGCAGGTGAATTAACCTCGACTGTAATTGCAACGAATACCGGACTCTCAGAATTTTATAATTGAATTTTACCGGAAGCGGAGTTGATAAACGGAGGTGCACTATCAGCGATATACGGGATGCACCCGTTGGTTTTCTCTTCGGATTTTTTAATTTTTTAATTCATTCACGCATGCGAATATTTTTTACTTCCGTCCTCTTGTCTTTGTTGATTTTCTAAAGTTTAAAAAATTTTTAAATTATTGTCGAAAATACGATCTAAGAGCTGGAAGGGTGCAAGCAAACAAACAAATAAACAAAAGTAAATATTATTAGCATAATAATCAAGCGACGGTCAACATCGATAACAATTATGACGTATAAGTAAATATCATCAAATATATATACTCTCTAAATTTTATTGTTGCAATAAATACCACTTTAAAGAGTCAATTTTCGCTAATTGTCAGTGAAAACCAATTGCGATTTTGTAACAAAATTTAGAGTGTATGAAAGGCAATCCAGTTTAGAGGAATCCAATCGATGGATGCAATATTACATGTCATAACCAAAATGTTAAGTGGCAATACCACATTCGCAGAATAGAACTGATTAGAACCAGATGAAAATCTTATCATTATTCGGAAGTTCTGATCATAATTTGACCTTTATTATCTGGGGATGAACGTCACAGGAAACGAAAATCGAGATTGAGATTTTGAATTCTTCGGAATACTTGAATTCCATTTCTGAATCCCAGTAAAATAATTTGCAAGTGATTTTCCAATTATAGGAATTCTCATAAATTAAACACTCCAGATTCTAATAAGTATTAAAATAAATTCATCGTGAATTAAATTCGTTATGTATTCGTATATAAAATCAAAGAAAAAATATTCAATCGACGTAGATTCAAAATATTTCGGAATATAAAACCAATGGACAGGTTTCAGAAATGGACAGACATCATTCACACAATTATCAGCAATACATTTCGTTCGATTTTCGTATATTGGCGCGACTTCTAAAGAGAGATTGACGAAACAAATGGCGTCGATCATGAATTATCGGTACTAGTACCAGGGGTCATATGTTGCGACAAAACGGATACAGAGGTGCTCAGGTGCAACAAGTTCCTCAGCAGCTGAAGTGTACAAATTAATGTCCTAATAAAATTGGAACTATAACCACTTACTTTGCGTTTAAAATTAAAAACAATAAATATAAATTGGCTTGCAATTGTATAAATACTGTGTTACCGAAATTGACTTACAGCCACTTTTTGAAGCCTAATTAACTTTGAACATTTTGCGAAATAAACAAAAACATGCATTGAAAATCATTGACAAACTAGAGAAATGTAGATAGTAATATCTTGTCCAATTTTTTTTGATTATATTTGTCTATTATTTTAACACAGAATATAAGAAAACCAGACATAAGAAGACTAGACATATATATATATATATATATATATACACACTTTTCTACGTGTCTATACATTATATATAGTTGAACTAAAGGTAAATCGTTGCTCATCGTGCAGGAGTCGACCAGAACGGTTCACACAGCAAAACGGAACTAACATAAACTCCGGGCAACGAGCCTATCATCGTACTGCGGGCGACGACAAATCGGACCATAGAACAATAAATACATACAACCGAGAACCTCAATTCCGTAATATCGCCTTGTCGAGAATATCGTGAGCCAAACACACATTCATCTAGTTGGTTTCTGTGACTTTTGAGAGTCGGAATTAATCGTTTTTTTTCGTTATTTAATTTTCTTTTTCACATACCTTCTTTATCTATGACTTGCATGAATATCCAATTTCATCTATCATGAATGCACCCTTGCAATACTCTCAAAATAATAGTATTAAGCTAGGAATCAAATGCGATTATAGGATATAAAAATAAAATAATCTGTAAAAAATTTTAAAGTTTAAATGAAATGCAAAATGTAAAAATAAATCCATTTTTGCCAAATATTCCCTGACTAAAAATGATTCTATATCCTATCCTATGTATATATATACATATATATATATACTTATTATAAAATACCTATTTTTTAACAAATACATCCTGTACTACGTGGTAACATTATTATAACGCGTACTTACAAATACGAAATAAAGATACAAAATACGTATAAATTTATACGGCTTTGTGAGGATTGCAGTGGAATATATATGATCGTGCTTAAGTTACAAAGAAAAGGATTAAATTCAATTCTCAGGAAAAAAGCATGTATACTTTTTGTAATAATCCTAAAAAGGTATGCATTTATATTTTATTCTTTTTAATTTTGATTCCAGATACTTTTTCGCGTTGGTGCAACTCCTTTCATGTATGATTCGCAGATTTTCCATAATGCCTTTTCATTCGATTTTATTATAAGCATTCCTCTTTGCTGCCCTGCTGATATTCTTTTTCGGTTTTCTTTCCCATCGCTCATCACGAAAGCGCGTTTCCGCTTCGCAATATTTTTGCAACATCGCTTTCCGGATTACGTTGCACCCCTGCGGTCTTGTTCTCTCGCCTCTCAATTTATGCCTGCTGCTCTTCGCCTTTGCTTCTTTTTATAAGGCGAATTCACAGACCATTACCAAAAGTTGAGATAAAAAACGTTCAATAAAAGCTCGAGCTTCTCATTGGCTGCGGCGTTGATTATATACGTCTGTACACGGGAAATACTGTATAAAAATTCTATACGTCACGGGTTGTTGGCCTTTTATCTGCTTAAACAAAAAAAAAATGTGTTTGAAAAATATTTGTTGAGAGTTGTTTCTGTATAAGTGGAATTATTCACCACGAAAACCTTTTGGAGGGATATATTTTAGTTTGGGGAGACAAAAGAACGTGAAAACCAAATATTTCCATCTTTGCCAATTATTCCAAAGACAATTGTAACTGTTAGCTCTTTTAAAAATTAAGGGTTGTAAGGTACATGTACAAGAGGTTGCAACTTTATGGACACAGGATGGAAATTTGTCGTTAAATAGAAAGTTGGGAAGAGTAGGAGAAGAAGGTAAAGTAGCAGCTGTCGAAACCTTCCGAATGCGTATACGAGTTTTTCCGATCTTTATTTTCGTATCATGTTGAAGACTACCTAACTGCGATCATCCCTGGTAAAAAAGGGGATAGAATTGCATAGAATCGGATTCCAATTCTATCCAGATTTTAAAGAAACGGATAGAAATGGGTACATTTCTATACATTTTATACGATTTTATACGATTCTATCCACTTTTTTGACCAGGGATGATAAGTACTGAATATTTTTTATTTACACAAATCAGGATGATTTCTATGATTATTCTTCTTTCGTCATATTCGCCACAAAAAAGTCCAATTATATATAATAATAATAATTATTATAGTGTAAGAATAATTTATACATTCCAACGCTCGTAAATTTGCATCATTCTCACGGGAATTTGTTCCGCAACCATCCCTTAGAATGGAGAATTACTCCAATCTACTTCCAGTCCATCCGCTGGCCTGTTTCTCCAACTGTCCGTTCCGTTTTCGTATTTCAGGAGCATATCCGACGAATCCACTTCGGCTCGAGCCCCCATTCCTCCTGTTTATCCCTGACTACTACGTGCACCAACGGATAGGAATATTCGTCGCTTGTTACCACTCGTAGGGTGCCTATAGTCGAACAAAGGACGCTTTGTTGCATCTCGGAAATCGTTTGCCCTGTTGTTCTTTCGGTGTGAGATTCGCCGCCTCCGGTTTTTCCATGGTAAATAGAATGCGATCAGACGACGTATATCCGTGCACGAAAGCCCTTCATTTCCGTAAAAATAGCGCGCCGGGCGATTTTTTAGTAAATAGACCGATTCAACCGCGTATAATCATTCCCGTTAGCTGCCTCGAGTTAACGAGAACGTTTGCTCTTCGAGTTCAGAATCTCGTGGTGCCGACGTTTCGCGCCTAGAGTAGTCAGTCCAAATTGATCGATTCAATTTGCTGACCGATTATGTACAATCGGATTAATCCGGTACGATCACTGAGGCAGGACCATCCTGCTTCTGCATGGTCTACCAAACACTCATTCAGGAGTGCAATCCAGACATTCAATAGGAATTGAGGTCTCGCACAGCTGCAATCAATATACGGCTAATGTTAAGACTTTTTACTTATCTCTGACTATATCTATGAACCCTAGTGTTTGCTAGCTTCAAACTTATTGGAAATTCATAGAAGAGAATCAGTATCCGTCTTTCGTAATCCCAAAACAAATCAAGATGTTGTGGTTTTGTTATCAGACCACAGTTGAATTTCAGTAATAGATAAGGCGGATTCCCCACGAAATTTTTTTTTTTTTTTTGTTCAAAACTCCGTGGCGCGTGGAGTTGACCCCAAACTTTCCTTCTTATAATTGATTGAAAGAGCAATGTCGAATGCACTTTTCTCCATACACTTAAAACAGACCATTTCTATTCATATATTCGTTTATATTCATTTCGCAATTGCCTTTCTGATTTCCAAATCACTTGAAAACAAAATTACCCATAATTATCCACGACAGTCTGTAAGTGTGACTTTTGGAAGTAAATGAAAGGTCTCGGACCCTAATTGGGTCAACCGAACTTGGCGCATCGCGGGAAAAGTTGCGAAAACTTTTCTGGAGGTGGCGCGGACTGATGAGGAAGTTTAACCACATAAATTATAATACTTCAAAGTTCAAACAGTTTGTGCTCCGAAATTGTTACATTCCGCAGCATGTTGAATAAAGTCTGTAATCAAATTAAAACACACGATTTTATCACTTGTTTCATTAACGGAATTGTGACTGCGGATGCGCAATTTTTAACCAAAATACCAACATTAAAAAATCAAATAAAATCACTGTGGACAACCATGTAAAATTTATGAAAATAAAAGTAAATTTATGATTGAATGTAGAAATAAAATAAAGTAAATAATTATAATAGTAATTATAAGAAGAAAAATAAATAACAACTTAATGTTGACTTTCGCAATATACATACGTGAATCTGCGTCAGCTGAAAATATTTGTAGCGGAAGAGCAACTGCCTTGCTACTACGTAATATATTTAACAGCTTGTATGTATACAGTGTCGCGTTAATACGAGTGATACAGCTGGCATTTAACATGCGTGTTATTTATTAATAAAATATGCAGGTATTATTCATTATTATTCGGCAATAGACATTTTAAATAATTTACAGTTACCCCTTTATTTCACATTTGGTGCACTCACGACGAATGCAGGGAATGGTGTTGGTGAAAACCTCCCTTGTTTGTTGGCGATTTAGGGCTGCAATTACACGATTCATGACAGCTCGTTGAATCTTGGATACCAGCCCAGCTGGTAATGCTTGCGCCCATATTCAATTGTCATTTGTTGCACACTTCTCAAATTTCGCGTTAAATGTCGACTGAACACACTTGCTCTACTTTCGAACTATTGTTGAGTATTTTACTGTTTTCCGAAAATATTTTGAAATAAATACATAAATAAACATACGGAAAATACTGGTAGAAACGTGGATAATCTGAAATTAGACATATTTTTTGCCATCTTTCATTGAGATACATATATATATTAATTATATATATATATATATATATATATAGTTCAATAAATCACTCTTTATTTTTGATCATTCCTTAAAACATCTCTCTCAAAAATATGTAAAAGAAGAACCTAGATAGAAATTTGAAATTTACATTTTTTGCTGTTTCAGCTGTCATTTCCGATATGTTATCAACGTTGAAAAAATCTAAACATATCATTTCTAACGACACATTTATCGTACTCTCCGATTCTGTTTTTAAAATAAAATAAATAAAAAAAAATAAAAATAAAAAATATAAGATCAGAAGACGATACATTTGATTATTTAATTAAAAAATCAAAATTTTTTATCAATAAATTTTGTTTGACACGACAAAAAACGTTTTGCATCAAAATCATATGAAGGAGATCCTTATGAAGTAAAAATACTGGATCCGCGGACCATAAACTTCAAAACGTACTGCCGGAAAAAATGAATTTCAAAATGGCGACGCCCAATATGGCTTGAAGACCATTTTCAATTTTTCCACGGATAACGATTTAAATTAACAAATTTCTTATGAACATCTTTGTTAAAATTTATTGGTTCCCTAAACACGAATCTGATGTCAAGTTTCCGAAATTCAAAATAGCGGACGAATAAGCTCGTATATACTGAAAAAAAATTATGTTTTGTTAAATAATCGAACGTATCTTTTTCGGATCTCATTTTTTCAAATGAACTGATTAAATTAAAGTAGAATAAAGGTTACGTTTGAAATTATACGTATACATTTTATTCAACGCAGAGCATATATCAGAAATGACAGCCGTAAACTGCAAAAAGAAGATCGTCCGTTTAGGACGTAATGTTTCCATTACCAGAGAGGAAAAAACATTCAGAGAAAAGACTAAGTAAAACCCTGGATAAAATAAATGATAAAACATGATAGGAAATCATCTTTTCTATGTTATTTTGTCCATAATTCTAAGAAAAGCGGTCCAAGACATCACAGAACAATAGTTTTTCTAACATGCAATTCCTTATCGTATTCATTTTCAAAAATTCACATTCGATTTTGTACATATGTTCCACATCGTTGTAATTCTCGAGTACATTTTCGAATCAATGCTAATATATGTGACAACATAAACGGCAAAAATCATTGATTATCTGAAAACTGTATTTAAATCATATCGATTTAGACGAGAGTTTAATCATTTTCTATTTGATTTCATGTTTTTCTCACGAACATTCTGACATGCAATGCTTTGCATTATAAGTCGGTCAAAAATTCAATTCCTATTTTTAAGGTTACGTACATTTAATTCTCGTATAGAAACGTACACAATCACATTTACACAGATAGCAGGGAAAGAAGTTGTATGAAATCTCATTGAATCGCTTTCAATATTTTTTAATGCGATATAGTTGTGAAAGTAAAATCTACATTTAAATTCTGAATGAACATCGTTGTAGAATGTCAATCACTATCGTTAGGGTGCTTAACATCAGTGCGATTGTCAGGATTTAGTTCGCATACTATGGAAATATCCTTTGATAAAACCCACATATCCGTCACCATCCTTCTATTATACTTGCTTGTATAAGACATTAAACTTGAAAAGATGTTTTATTCACATTATAGACGTTTCGGTCATCATTGTGACCCTCTTCAGATTTATTGTAAAACTATGAAAAAATATACAAAAATAATATGTAAATATAAATACAATTTTTCACAACGATTACAACATGTAATAAATATGTAATGAATAAATTCAATTAAAAATACCTTAAATTTTACAAAAATATTTCTTCTTACATTACGAACTAGATGTATATTATAACTAAATGAAATCATAATGTCTTATAGTATTTATTTATACATTTGTAAATAAACATTTGCTTGTTGCACGCTATATAAGAAAATAAACAGAATGATGTGTTAATTGACGTGTTGATGATATTCAAAATTTAAAAATTGTAATAAACTTAAATATATATATCTGGTAATCTGGATTTTTCAAATTTGATGTTGATTGCATTGTTATTCTTCTTAATGTAATAGTTTTCTAAATTGTAGTCTTTTATGTGTATTGTTTTCTGTAGCTAAAATTTTGACGTTTTCATTATCAAATTGATGGCGTGTATTGATTCTGTGTACTGTTAATCCTGTATAATTTTTTTCTTCTCCCAAAATATTTCGTTTGTGTTCATTTATTCTATTTTTTAGTAATCTTCCTGTTTCTCCTATGTAAACTGTGTTGCATTGTATGCAATGTATTTGATAAACAACATTTTTAAGGTGATGTCTGTCTAATTTATTCTTTAACATCTTGATACCACAAATGTTTGCATTGATTGGTTTAGTTTGTATTTTTTTTTTACAGCAGAAAAGAGACAGCTAACTGAAATACAAAGTACATATATATATACTATAGTATATTGACATTTTGGAAATAAAGATTCTACTACAAGAAAATAATATACTACATAACAAAATATTGAAAAAAAATACATTGTACACTTCAATTATTCAAATTAACTCCCAAGATTTTTAATTTCAATTGCGGTAATCGAGGGGTACCCATCCATGTTAATCCCTCAAAAAAGGGTATGATGTCATTTTCGTAATAAGAATCACATTTTTCACGTGAAAAAATACGAGAAAGGGAGAGAGAGAGAGAGAGCACGGATGGAAAAGCCGTGAAACTTGGAAATTGCGAACCGGAAGTGGACTGGAAAAGCAGCGGCTCGGAGTTTCGCGCGGTATATATAGTGGTGGGCACGAAACCCATGCATGGCGTCTTGGGTCTCTCAAGACGTATATTTCCATGCACGTGGTGCACTGCATTGCGTCAACTCTACCACAGCGAATGCACTTTCAGTCCGCAAAAATTGCAATCGTATATTTATGCTTTTGCGAACAATGTTGGAACGTATTGATTCGTGGGTAATTTGAATATTGCTTTCTTTTTTTCTCTCTTTTGTTACAAAATGTTTGAATTCAATAAAAAAATTCAGCTTAATTATTAAGTTCTTATTTTCTGAAGTTTTGGTGAAATACGGTTAACCTTAAATATATACCGATGAAATAAAGGGGACGAAATGGAAAGACGTCATTAAATGAGTAGTACAATGAAGTTTCGGGTTATCAACCGCAGCTCATTCGGACGAAACGTCGTAACACGGAGCGAAACGACGTCCGCCGGTCCTTATTACGCCATTTTATTGCTGTAAATCCCGTAAAATTGGCGTACACGAATTCTTGGCCACTTTGTGCAAGGTGACGAAGAGCAGCGCGTGCAAGCAACCAAGTGATACTCCGTACGAGAAATATCACACACTCGGGCATTAAGCGCTTTATCAACTCGAGCTTTTTCCTCATGTCAGCTGCAATACTTTCTTTTTTTTTTTCATTTTACGTTACATCTGAGCTTCCTTAGACGATATTCCGTCGCGGGTACCCGCGAGACCTGTCTGCAGACCTGTTTTGTAATGATGTAAAATGTCCGTCATTAATCTTTAATTAAACAGTTATCCCTTTTATGACGTTGTGCGATAAATTAGCTGTAAGCAGTTTAAATCGTCGAGGGAAAAGTTTTTTTTTTACTAACCAGTCTTCTCTATTTACAGTTTAATTTACCAGTCCAAAAATGTTGGTAGACTAAAGTATGACATCAAAACACGTGGACGTAATGATGGGGACGTATAGCGTTCAATCATTAACGTAAATGATTGCAACTCTATTAAGTTTACATTGAAAGTAAAATAATAATTTTTTATATTCTCCAAATGTTCGACGAATACCCGAGCCCTTTTCTCGCTGAACCTCGTTTTTCTTTCGGTTTTTGCCACTCAGCCCTTTCGAAGCTTGCAGATCCATCCCATTGAGCGTTTACCTGGAGGGACACACCACGAGTCTCTGTGAGGGTCCCGTCTTTCCCGCGGGTAGGAAATACTCCAATTTGTCAACCGTCGACGAGTGCTTTCTTTTTCAGCCTTTCTCCCAAGATCCCGTCGACGGCATCGGGCACTTCTGTGCGAGGACTCGCGGGCGAAGAGGGTGCTACCGTCGAGGAGCAGTGACGCACCGTTCTTCAACGGATTCTCGAGATCAGCTCATGCGACGCGCCGGAAAGACGCGATAATTAACGGCTCTCCGTGAGCCTCTTTTTCTTTCTCGAAAGTCAGGCGAATTGTGGCGCAAAAAACAGCCTCGATCAATCAGTAGGAATGTGTGGCCTGTCGTCGTTCAGAAACCAACTGATCTGCGCCGATAGCTGGGCGCTTTAAAAGATTGAAGGAACGTTAGTGGCGTTTATCAGGAAAACTCGTTGAAACTCCATAATTATGAAAATGTACAATTTTAATGACCGCCCATGGGTCTAAAGAATATTACTAAAATCAAATCAATCCAATCATAGATTTAAAGAAGTCATAATCCTTGATTAGCCATTTGGTTTACAAAACCGTCATGCTACAATCGAGAAAGCCTACAGACTAATAAAAATAAGGACGCCTGAAAATAAACATAGCTATTTTGAAGTTTTTCTGGACGTTGCTCGTGTCGTTGATAAAGTGTGATATACACTGATATATAGTATACACATATATGACATGGATAGGCAAACAGTTTCCGGAGGTGTGCGATGACGCCCGATTACAACCCACTCTTGATTCTCAAATTACGAATATACAATGGATATCAGAATAAGAGCAGTGAAATCTATGATTGGGTGCAATGCTAGAAAAATGAAAAACTACATACACCGTGACCCAATTTGATTCTTTAATCACTTTCGATTCGGAATCTTTCGTATAGATTCTCGATTCTTTTTTAATACCTTATACTCGCTCTCCGTAGGTTTCTATTTGTCTTCCTGTATCAAAAATGTTACCGGGCAAAGAAGGTTTTATATCCTATTCATATAATACACATATATACAGGGTGGACCAAGTGAATCTATAATGGGAAATATCTCGAAATAGAGGCATATAATACAAAAAAAAATACTTCAGACAAAAGTTGTAGGGGGCGAAGGGGGACATGCAATGGTATCATTAACTTTGACCTTGAATTCGAATTTCAAGATT